>JAHDVE020008875.1:0-21091 GCA_022606495.2 Halesus radiatus | reverse complement strand
GCAAAAATAATATTGTTTGTTGCTGCACTTTTTTCACCTACTCAAAAATAAAAAGCCATCTCTGGATCAACAACCAAATTAATCTAGTTAAAAGTGCAACGCCATCTCTGGTCAAACGTCACAACAAACTTTATTAATTTTAATTTAAAATAAATTAACAAAGATTTTAGTACGCATACATACGTCTAACCGTATAAGCGAACCGAAGTACTTTTGGGGAATACATTAATTCAGGCGCAGGAGTAAAATATTAATTGACAATGAACTGTGAAGGCTGTCTTAATATCATCTCTAAAAATGACAACGCACTCACGTGTGCCATTTGCAAAATTGTTTTCCATAACATTTGCCTCAATATCTCTGATACTAATTTCAAAAAAATGACGGCCAAAAACAAATCAACTTGGAAATGCCCTAAATGTAAAAGCAGACCAAGCTCACCGTCCTCGCAAATTGGTACAGAATCCGATGTTTTATACGACAGACTAACTAAACACTTTGATAAAAAAATATCTGAAATGAAAAAACTATTCGAGGACGAAATCAGCAACTTAAAGAGATCTAGCGAATTTATTTGTAATCAGTATGATGACCTGCTGTCAAGATTTAACCAAATGCAGGATCTCCAAAAAGAGACTCAATTTTTACGTGAGGAGAACGATATAAAAAACACAAGAATCTCATTCCTGGAATCTAGACTTGCAGTATTAGAGCAAGAGAAGCTCTCCGACAGTGTGGAGTTGGCGGGTGGGAGAACAACCAGTGGAAGCTGTAATTCGGGTAGCCAACTCTCTTGGGATGCCCCTGCTGCAGCAGGACCTAAGACTGGTTACCAGGACCCTGGATCACAGATCGAACGCCCCAGATAAACTACAAGTTGCTTTCCATAGCCTGAAATCGAGGGATTCGATTTCATCCTTCAAAAATGCTGCCAAAATATTAAATCCTAAATCACCTATATACCTCAGAGAAGTCCTTTCACCTTATTTTAAGGAACTGCTTTGGAAAACTAAGCAAACGGCTAAAGAAACCCATTTCCAGTTTGTATAGTTCAAAGCATGTAAATTGCTTGTCCGAAAAGGACCTGGGGAAAAAATAATCCAAATAAAACATAAAATAGACCTAAAAAAATTGGGGATACCATCATAGATCACTTCTACTAATATTTTTCATGATAAACATGTGCACTCACCATTAACAAATTGCTTCAACACTAAATATTGATTTTATACCATCCTCTAATGTAGAACATATATTTTCCAATACGACAGATTTTAAACTCTCCATTACTGATAATTACTCCTTAAATATAATATCACAAAATATTAGAAGCATTCGGAAAAATTTTGACAACTTCACACTCCTTTTACATGACCTAAATACTCATTTTGATATCATCCTTTTAAGTGAATGTTGGACAGATGATTCTTACACCGATATCAATTTATTTGGCTATAAAACTTTCCACACTACTACTAAACTTAACCAAAATGATGGAATTGTGATATTCGTTAAAGAGTCTCTGAACGCTTCTATCTCCGAAATTAACTTAACAGAAGCAAATTGCGTAAAAATATCACTAGGCTCCAATTTATCTTTTTTTGCAATTTATAGACCACCGTGCTGTAAAGATCTAAATCCTTTCATTAATACTCTTCAAAAACTTCTCGAAAATAATAAAAATACTCAACAACTTATTCTAGCAGGTGATATTAACATAAACATTCTCAAATGTAAACCCAAAATTAACGAATATGTAAGTCTTTCAACACACTATGGCTTTAGATCGGTTATAAATTCGAAAAACATAAATTACTTTCAAGTCGCCAATTCGGTTTTCGAGCAAAAATGGGCACAGAACAAGCTATATCGGAATTAACTAAATTCGTTGTTAAAAATTTAGATGACGGATTTAAAGTAATTGGAATATTTCTAGATTTAACTAAGACTTTTGACACTATCTCTCATGAGTTGTCATACGAAAAACTTAAAAATATTGGTATCAACAGATCGGCGCTCAAATGGTTTATTAGCTACTTTAAAATAGGGAACAAATAGTGGAATTAAATAAATGTTTCAGTGACACGGAAAAAATAAAGTATGGAGTCCCGTAAGGTAGCATTTTGGGTCCCATTCTATTTCTAATTTATATTAATGGACTCACTGAAATTAAAATCCCATCTCTCTTATATAATGTGATTAGTTACGCAGATGATACAGTAATTTTATTAAAAGCACAAACTTGGGATAAGGTCCTTAAAAATACGGAAATTGGTATGAAGGTAGTAAAAAAATGGCTCGACAAGAATCTACTTACCTTAAACACCTCCAAAACTAAGTACTTATCTTTCAGTAAAACCAATGCTGGACAACCAAAAACCTTTCCACTTTTACACCTACACTCATTTATTACCTCTAAAACCTCAAACTGAACATGCGACAAAATTGAACACAAGGATAATATTAAGTATCTAGGGTTAATAGTGGACTGCAAACTAAAATGGGAACTCCATATTAACCTACTTGCAAAGAGAATCCGGAAACTACCTTATATTTTTAAAACAATAAGAAACAATCATGTCACTAAAACGATTAAAAAATGTTTACTTTGCCCTTTGTTAAAGCATTTTAACTTATGGAATATCAGCATGGGGTGGAGCTGCAGACGCATATATTAAGGCGCTGAACACATCTCACAAAACAATAATTAGAATCATGTTCAAAAAACCATTTCGACACCCTACAGAAAACCTATTAATTACAAATAGCATTCTTGATATAAGAAAGTTATTTATTAAAAAAATGATCTACAATAACTGCTTAAAATCATCACCTTCCTACATATCTCACTCACAAAACACAAGAGCTAAATCTCACAATCATTTTCATGTACCCAATATTAAATCCACTTTTGCCAAGAAACATGAATCCTACCTCGCACCTCTCATATTCAACATCTTCCTAACAGAAACCTCTCAACATATAACGCAAAACAACCTAAAATGGTTATATAAAAATTTCAACACATGGCTAATGAACAGTCAAAGGAATTGCATCAAAAAATTACTTGCAAACTCTCCTTAGTCTGATATTGTTATTCTTATTACTGTTATATAAGATTTTTAATTTAAACATGTCCTCTTGAATAATCCTTTTTGTTTTTTAATCTCTTAATGTTTATTTTGTAACTTTACATTTACACTGTTTAAACTTTGTATTTAAAATTTACTTTATATGTTTTACACTTTTATTTATGTATTTTTAAGTGTTTTCTTTCATTTATACATCCATATATTTATTTTCTTACCCGTCTCAGAACAGACATCGTCTAGTGAGATGAGTAAAGTACACGTAAAGGTTTAAATTTTATGCCAATAAACGCCCGAGTTGCCAGCAATGAAATGAAATGATAGTGTTGCGACGAACGGGGCAGCGGCAGGAGGCAATTTCCTTAAATCCTGTTGGAGACGGATTTATATTTTTATGGCATTACCCATGTAAGGCTGCTCTCTGACGGTCCGGTGAGGAACGAACATTTCACTTGTTACTGGAGACACTGCGCAGAAAAGTCCCACAATGAACTGTGTTGCAAACTGTTACCTTACTTTAGCAAACTTGACTTTTCTGTGCAGTGTCTGCAGTAAAGAGTGAAATGTTTATTCCTCACCAGACCGTCAGAGAGCAGCCTAAGACTGTCGGCAATCTGAAACATTCCTATCCATCGCGCAATATGTAAAAAAGTCATATAAAATCTGCGAAAGCCATACAATCATCGGACTCTTGTTCCCTTTTTACATCTTTCTTTGTATTACTACTTATCGTCAATTTTGTTATAAAAACCAATAAATATGTAAAAGTACCTGCATCCCTACATAGGGTAAGTTTATGACAGTGATGCACATCCTTTTCATGCGGTATGGATTGACAAAAAAACTCGATAAAAATTCTCAGCCAGGGTTTTCAAGAATTACAACATTTTGATTTTTCTCTCAGTCAAGTGGTTCGTACGAAATTGACATGCGGGCTACACGAATTGGGCCGCGGGTTGTGTATCACTGGTTGGTGACAAGTAAAATTTAAGGAAACCAATAACAATAGTGAAAGCTGATTTATGACAAGTGAGGGATTATAACCGAAACAATATGCGCAAGCTAGTGATAGATAACATGATGGACAATTTAGTTATCTTGGAAGCCTCTAACCAGGTAAAGAGATTTAAAACGCGTTGAGTGTTTTGAGGGGGAAATTAAGACACATGAAAGCGAAATCTTTAAAACAATCATTAATTATAAATTTTATCAATAAAAGTGTGTAATTTTTAAATATTTTTATTTTTTAATAAGTAATACTCATAAATATACAGTCAAACTTGGTTATAACGGTCATGGCAATAGCGAGTTCACAGCTATAATGAGCAATTATCCAATGATATTTTGGTTCAGGCTTATTTTCATACATTCGTTGACTGTTATAAAGAGGACCCTTCACTGATATACCGACATATAATACATACATAGATCATTGAGTCTGAGAAAAAAATAATTCTCGAGATGTGCATAGCTAGTTTGTGACAAGCAAAATTTTACAACCGAAACCAATAACAATACAAATGACAAGTGAGGGTTTATAACTGAAACAAAAAGTGCAAGCTAGTGATAGGCAATATGATGGACAATTTAGTGATATTTTTCTTGGAAGCCTCGAACCACACGGTTGGATTTATAATGCGTTGAGTGTTTTGAAGGAAAATTGAGAAGCATGGAAGCGAAATCTTTAAAACAATCGTTGATTATAAATTTTCTCAATTAAAGAAAACATTTTTCTAATATTTTGATTTAACAAATAGTACTGGGGAATATATTATACATTGGTGAATATATTGATAGTAGAAGTCGGTAGGTAGGTCCATACGTTTTAAAAAAACCTATTTATGATATAACGAGTAACGGCTATAAGGAGCAGATTTAGTCGGTCCCCTTGTGCTTGTCATAACCATCTTTGACTGTATTCAACTATGGACATTCGAAACATGATTATGCTATGCGCTCACAGATGACATTAATTTAAATATTTTAGAAAAAAACACTTTTAGCATATAATACTTTTAAATATTGAGATGAATTGTTTGTTGGCAGGTGTACATACGGAATATGAAATGGAATAAATTGATATTGTAGGTTTAAAGCTGAAGTCCTTCAAGCTTATAAAAATACAATATTTTATAGTAAAACTAACACATACAGTTTTATATGTTTCTTGAAGGAATACAGCCTTAAACCTACAATAACAATTTATTCCATTTCATATTCTGCATATACACTCACTAACAAACTTTCTTAGGCTAAAACAGTGCTAACAAATTATCATTACATGCAGTGGTGGCTCGTGACTTTTAAGTGAGCTAGCTACCATCTAAGTCTCAACGCAAAAAATTGAAATTTTGAAAAAAATCGTTTTCAAGTAAAGCAACATCAATAAAGTCGTATTTTTCAATCTTACCACTCTAGCTTATTCAAAAGTCACGAGCCACCATTGCTCACATGTATTATTTTAAAATAATATTTGCCCAGTGAATTGCTGATTGCGACGGCTGAAAATCATATTTCAAACTTGCACATATAATTTATAATCTACTTATGTTGACTTTGTTGTGTCTGTTAGAACGATAATAAAAACAAACTCAAACCTGGAGCGACCTGCATCTGAGGAGGTCCATGTCCCGGTTGATGCATAACCGGGGGCTGATACTGCTGGGGCGTGTAGCCCGGGGGCACGTAGCCTCCCTGCGGGGGACCGTACTGTCCCGGCTGCTGGTACCCAGGTGGGGCGTAGCCCTGCTGGGGCCCGGGCGGCATGGGCGGGTAGCCCCCTTGCTGGTTGCCTGGGGGTGCGGGGGGGTAGTTTGCGGCACCCGCCTGCGGGTAGGGGGCCTGCGCAGGGGCCACCCCGCCTGCGGGGAAGTTCGGAGAGTAGGGCTGCGGCATTGGGTAGGCATTATTTTGGGGCGATGCGCCTAGAAGGAAACAAATAAATTAAGTTAAACAAATAAAGTCATAAGGGATATGGAAAAAACAGGATTGAAGGAAGTGGCCACCTACCTAAAAAGATTATCTAATATATAAATTTGTATTTTTGTTTGCTTTATTATTACGTATTATCTTAGCACTGGAATGGGTTACGGGGTTGAATTAAAAACAGTAAAATGTAGTTTTTTTAACAGTAAAAACGTGTGATACTTCAACTTGACCTTCGAGGTCACCGGAGGGAGCAAAGGGTTGAATTTATGTTAAAAAAACGAAACGTACTGGGAATAAAATGGAACGGCAGACTTCAGTTTGCAAAACGTTCTAATTTCGAGTTCATTGCTATGAGTTTGAACACTCCAATGCTGTTTTGTTCTATGATCCAAATTCTAAATATTAAGTTCATACTTTAACCCCTCGAGTCCTTTGATAATAAGTTAATTTTTCATAAATGTGCATGGTAAACTATTAAATGTTTTTTTTTTCTAATACTGTGTGGGTAGGGGTAGATGTATGGGTAGCTGTATGGGTAGCTGTAATGGTAGGGGTAGCTGTAGGGGTAGGGGATACCAAATTATTATAAACCTTTCTAATATCTTATCTTTATTATTAGGTATATCCATATGTAATGAGTTTTTAGTAAAAAAAAATAATATTATTCTTAATGGCGAGCACCTAAATAAGGCGCTAAACATCACTTCGCAGGTTGTCAACGCAAGCAATATGGCATATAATTTATTTATAAATTCTATACGGATGTCTAAGGTTTCCAATGATAAAAATCCTCAAAACTGTTGTCTTTTAATTTCTACGAATTACATTTCGAAATGTCTGAAAATATGTGCAGTTTGAAAACCAGTGAAGGCATTTTATCTAAAATTCCAGTACGTATTTCACACAGATCTTAAAAGCTTACAGTCTAAGAACTTTTGTAATTGGAAACCTTATAAATTTTCCTAACTACCCGTGTAGAACATATAGATAAATCGTTTGTAGTATTACTTGCATTATCAGACTACAAAGTATGTATTTTTGAGTGTCCCCCTTTAATAATAATATTATTTCCTCCTTAAAATTATACATACTAGAATTCTCAACCTCAAAACTTTACTCGAAACCATTCATAACTCCGAGAAAGGCCGGGTACACGTCAGCTTAGTATTATAATATATATACCTAGTATCGTAGGTACTGCCAACCTAATTTTTTTTTTGCGTAATTATCTTATGTTGTAATCCCATAGACCAGGGATTTGTATCTAGGGGTGAGCGAAAGAAAATCAACAATGACAGATGTAGATATCAAGAAAAATAAAGGTGGGAACCGCAGCCATAAATGAATTTGATATTAACCGCCGTCAGACCTTTGACACGATATTAATATAATATAATCTTCTACTCTTAAACGTTTAGTCAGTTTACTGAATTACCTTCTTACAATAATATGTGGATTTACACCTATTTATCAAATATATATATAATAATAACTACTATTGAAAGAAACTCTACTAAATCTTGTAAATAAAGGCCAATTCTGATACTTCTCACTTGACGGCTGAGTTTCATTTCTAAGACTAGGCTGTGAACGGCCAAAGTAGACCCTGACAAAGTCAAGTATTTCCTGCATGTAGAGAGAGCTCTGTTGTTGGTTTTCAAAATAATAATTTTTCTTGTAACCTCACGAGGTAAAACAATTTATTTTTTTAAAACATTAGTTGATGCTGGACGCTTTACTCGAGCCGAGGCCCCCATATTTTGTCTTAATTCTTACAAAACTGAGTATATTCAATTTGATTGTAAGAATTCTCTCATTTTTACCTATTTATTTCAGTACAAAATATTATAAGCAGGTTATATTTCCAAATACTTTACATTTAACATTTACTTGGTAATTTGATTCACATAATCGTGCCATGTCTTCATCGGGTTTCCCATACTTCTTCTACCATTTAATTTTGCATCAGGCATACAGTTCATTAAAAACTATCAAATTTTAATATACATATTATTTATAGTCTACACTTGGGTGTTGAAAATGGGGAATACTACTTTACAGACGGTAATAAATTAGTATTGTTTACATAACGCAATTCAGTCTTATCCGCGCCGGTTTCTACCTGCTACGTGCATGAAAGGTTTTTCCTTCTCAGAACTTCCCCGCCTTCCTTTCCTTAAAAATACTCTCCACACAGCATCCCCAAAGATGATATAGGCCCTAAGGAAAAATATTTTCCGCACGGCCACCTGGTGTGCAGTTAATGTAAAGAAAAAAAAATATTTCACTGAAAGTATTACGAAAGTATTAATGAAAAAAGACGCGAGTCTAGACAAAAAATGAAAGAAAATCAAAATAAAAAAATAAATATTACTTTAATATTATTATAATACAGCACTCTTGAGGCGATTTTTGACAAAAAACGGTGGCTATGCATTTTATCCAATTCAATTATTGTAATATAATACGACGACCTCCGTAACCAATTTAAATCCCTTCCTACAGCCCCTACCGGTACCCGCCTCACAACGCTGCTCAGCCGGGATGTGATTAGCCACCCTATCTTTAGACCGTACAGACAGGGGCGCTCTTGTGGGATGTAACATATGTTTATTTTTTTAAAGCGTCCCTTTCTTAATTCTATTCATAACGCTGACATCACGGTTGTGCAATGTTTTGTAAGGGTCTGTAGAAAGGGATTTGTTAATGCGGCTTGAATAGCTTGGCGGCACGGATTAAATGAAGGAGGAAAGACAAACACCGTAAGTTAATTCCCATACGAGCTGACTTCACAAAAAAAAAGAGAGTAGGAAAAACGACTCGTTCTCGTAAAGCCGACATCAAATGTGTACGAATGATCCGCTCTATCACCTCATTCCGCACATTCCGATGTCAATCAGATGAACCACCCTCCTTTGCGCAGAATAAAGCAGAAGTATTTGGGAGCTTCAGCCCAGAATAATCTTCATCAACCTAGTTTCAAAGTCAGTGTTGAAAATGTAGATGCTTCATATTTGCATGCAATCTACTACAAAGGCGATTCTAAATAAATGGTAGGTACCCACAGTTACAAATACATACCTTCATAAAATTCACTCCAAGGGATTAACGAGCATACTTGCGAGGGAATGTTTTGAAAAAAAGTTTAAAATGTTTGACGGAAGATTTGCCCATTTAAATTTAAAATACCCTCTGTTGTAAGAAATGAACATAACCCAAAGGTATAAATATTTGGTGAGAATATAATTCTGAAATCGACCGTAAATGAACCATTGGCGCCACCTAATGGAGTGATGAAAGTAATAATTATTTTTTTTGGCATTAAGCGACCTAGCTACAAAACAGAGTCAGTTGTAATTATATAAAAAAATACCATCATTTGGAGAAGAATATATGCGTTTGATTGACATTAAAAGATTTTGTTTTTTCTTATCAAATGTTCTCACAAATGATCTACAAAAAAACAATAAAAATAGTGTTTATGGAAATTGAAAATTAATCCCATCTTTAATACATTTTTTGTAAATGTACGATTGTCAACTTGAGGCAATATGTTTTAAGTATTTTTGGAGCATATTAACACATAAAACAACTAATAAAAAATATACACGAGGGCTCATAAAGTAATTTGATTTTCTATTTGGTGAATACTAGGCTTACGTAAATGAAATAAAAAAACATAAAAAATATGTATTTCGTAAAAATATAATATTTATCATATTGCATAATAATATCACCACGTTTTCGCAAATATTTCGCATGTATCCGCTCGCTACAAAAATCCGATTTCAAATGACCGTCGTGTCGGCAATCCAAATACAATGGACGTACTACCACACTCTACGCCTAATAAATCCGTTAGATGCGATCAGTCCGATAAATGTGAACGTAAATGTGAACCTGTGGCCGCTTACCTTTACAGGGGTCGTGTAATAAAAGAAATCAGAGCATAAAAAGTGTGCCTTTGATAGCTCCATCATAACCCCTCCCTCTTTCCCATAAACAACACATCGAGCGGAAAGAGATCTACCCACCTCAGAGCGGGCACGGTCTAGTGAGGCGGGTAACAAATTATAGTATCTACATAAATATAAGGTTAAAAAATTAAATAATAAATGTCTGGGTTGCTGGCATGAAATCTGAGTGGAGCTCTCAGCAACAGGATCATACTGCAGTGTCATCTATCTGTCACAAAACTATGGCATAGCAAATAACAGATAAGGGCTCAGTTGCAATAATTACTCTCACTAAATCAACATGATAGAATAGATAAATTATGAGATGTTGATGGAAGATATTTAAGAGCAAATAATTACGTAATGAGATGCTGATAACCTGAGCTGTATTTATGCATCCTTGTTTGCTTGACAAATCGAAAGTAATAAGACTAATAAGCTTCTTGCCAGACTACAAAGGAATCATCCAATACATCAATTCTATAAAAAAATTAACAATAAAAAACATTAATATGTTTTTATGTCTTTAATCAGCACATGAATTCTACAAATAGGAGTGAACCATGGTTAAAGGGTTTATGGGTTTTTTGCTGTCTGAATTCACAAACATGAACAGAATGATAAATAGGTTTCATTGACTAGAACTGAATGAAAGATAGATTTCACAAACAGGAATGGTATGGAAAATAGATGCGGAATGATAGACAGGTTTCATTGACTAGAACTGAATGAAAGATAGATTTCACAAACAGGAATGGTATGGAAAATAGATTTCAAAACCCATGATGGAATGGAATATAGATTTTACAGACCAAAACTGTATGGAAGAGAGATGTCACAGACCAAAATGGTATGAAAATGACAAGGTTCTGGTGTGTCGAATTCAACCACTTTTTATAGTTCTGTCTTTATTATTAAATTAAGACTGTATAAACATCATACGCTTTAGGAAAAAATGTGTTTTATTGAAGCAAAGGACTATGCGATAATATTGACAATTCAACATTTGAAAAATACAGCAAGGACAAAAGGTTGAGTTTACACGTTGCATTAGAGTTTATTTTGACTTTATCCTTTTTCTTTATGCACACAGTATTTAAAATAGCACAATTTTTATAAATAATGAAAGAATCATACTTTTATCAAAATCCATTATGCAATATTGAGAAATAAATTTTGCTAAAAAAAATTTTTCCTAAATACTGGATCCAACGTTTTATGTTAACATCACAACTATAAGTGCTGCACTCAACACTTTTAAGCAGAAAAAATGTTATCTAAAATGGACATAGATAACAGAATATAATCTCCTATTAAGTAACCCGTAGATAACCATTGAAAATATTATTGCAAAACAATAAATTATAATATAATTATGAAAATTAATCAATTTTTTATGCTACGTATAATTTGATAGCCTGCTGAATTTTTAATGCTCTCTGCAGTAGTGGTGGGCGAAGCGGCTCGGTTTAGTGAGCCGGATCACTAAATGTAACTAAACTAACTAACTAACCATCACGCCGTTTCTCCGCAGGGGTGGGCAGAGAGGACGGACCGCCAAACAACTCGATCTTGGCATACACTTCTTGCTTCATTCACTTTCATACAACGTCTCATACATTCCAGCTCTCTGTAAAGACAATCCACATGAAAACTGGACGAAAAAAGTATGGTGTAAGAGCATCTTAAGGACGTCTTTAGGAGGGTCGAGGGAGCGAGGGAGAGGGCATGGTGCGGGGGGACGCGAACCGTCGTTCAAACGAGCCGGATCACCGAACCGGTACACTACAAAGAGCTGATTTAGTGTTCCGGCTCACTAAACAGAGCCGCTTCGCCCACCACTACTCTGTAGCACTGCTTTAATCTAATAGTGTTGGTTTTTGTGAAAAAAACACCAAAGGATTCATAGAGCAAGATTTACTATCTAGTGAGGTAATTCTTCATTAAAAGGCTTATTTATGCTATTTAAAATAAAACGAAAATTTATTAAAATGCATTTTAATATAATATAATTGTTTTTAAAAGTTTTGGTTCAAAATCATGTCACTTGAAGATATTTCAACAATTTGTGTTTTCAAGTAATATCTTAAAAATCTATTTAGGATCTTTTTACTACGTCTGACTGGAATTCCGTAGTTAAGCAAGAAGTTTTTAAGCCTAAGGAACGGGATAAGGAATCTTCCTTAAAAAGAATGGGAATTGCGCTCCAGGAGGCCTATTCTGGTTCTTTTTAAGGAAAATTTCGCAAAAATTCTATTGGAATTCAACAGCAGGCTTTACACAATGTGTAGGAACGAGCGTTCCGTGTTCCGCTCCAGACCCTGTGCACTGCACAGAAAAGTCCAATGAAAAACGCTGCAAATTGTTACCTTACTTTAGCAGACTTTTTGAGCGCTTCCTGGAGCGTCGCTCGAGGTGCCTAATAGGTGCTAAGCAGAGCGAAAATAAAACACACATCAATCGTTCCATACGTTTACAAATATATGCTTAGGTACTTATCGTTTGTTTGAACGAAAGAGTAAGATCGCACTATACAAATTATCCATATCGCTGTCTCAATCTTCCAGAGGATATAGGTGCGGGAACTGTGAGATGTTGCTATATGAATATTCATAATGCTGTCTCATTCTTTCAGTGATTTTGACCGGCCAAATAACGTAGGTATAAACAAAAAATCAATTTATAATACTGGATACAGATATAGATGGCGTTAGTTCCGTTTATAGCTTGGGTACATATTCCTCCAGCAAGTAGACATATAATATGAGTTTCGCAGCTTTTGTAGGACTGTACACCACGGAATCGTCGTAAGCGATTTTCGTGTTACTTTAGGTATGACAATGGGTGACAAAATTTTGCATGCGCTAAGCGCCATTTGGCTCAGGCCCGGCCCTTCCTATAACGTGGTATAAAATCATGTTCTAAGTTAAGGGTTAAGTATACACAACTCCTGAGTTTTTATCTTTATGCAGAATATGTAGCATAAATATAAGGCCGATTAACATAAAATGTTAACTGCTGATCGAATATGAAAAATTATGGATGGTGATGAAGATGAAAATAGCGGAAACTTTAAAAAAGGCACGCTGCCAAAAAAATATTAAAGTACATTAATGACAATTACGGGTTAAATACAAGAAATGTTCAAGTTTAGGTATATTTTATTTTATCTACAAAGTAAATTGGCCAATAAATGGATAATGCGATATAAATATGATTATCAGTGATTTCAAACGTAATTGAATATACCGCATTATTTCAATTGCTCATACGCTGAATTAACTACTATTAGGGGAACTCCCACAAAGAATTGATTAGGTCCCAAATCTATCGACTAAATGATAAATAAATTATTACAATTTAGGGGTTTGAACAAAGTAACATGAATACCTAATACATCTGGCATTTTTATTTTTTTTTTAAATTTAGAATGTCATTTAAAAATAGCTGTTTGTTATTTAAGTTTTTTTTTTAAATTTCATCAGACTTGTTACTTTAAAAAAATAATATACACAACACCTGAACTGAAAACCCGAATAGATATAGAAGTTTCATGTGCCGGATATATTATTATTATTCAATGCGTGAAAAAATTTCACATTCTGAAAAGTGAAGTGATATATTATATTTAAAAAAATAAAACAATAACTTTGTTTACATCACTTTTATTTATACTTTAGCCGACCCGGTTTCTTCAGGGCAGTATACAAATAGTATATAAATAAAAGTGATGTAAACAAAGTTATTGTTTTATTTTTTAAATTATAATGTCATATCACCAAGTTTCCGCTTCATATGAAAATATATGATATATTGTAATCGCTGTACCATAAAGTGCACTTATGATTACTTCACCATGTTTGTCAAGAAGCTTACCATTGTAACCTGCTGGCGGGTAGCCCCCTTGGCCGGGTTGGTACATTCTGAAAAATGAAAGGAAATATTAAAAAAAAAACTATTATAAACAAATAGATTTCAACGAAAAAAAAAAACTGCTCCAAACTCCAACGTTATTAGACAAGGCTTGTGTCTAATTATGCGTATTATTCGTTGCGCAAAGGAGGTTAGATACAGCAAAGGCACATTGCAAATGAACTTGACACTGAGAAAGTGTTCAAATATATGAAGAAAAAATTATATATGTCACATGCATTACTAATTGCTACAATCATTGCAGATAAATATCTAACAAAGCATAACAATATGATGTCATGGACGAAAAAACTCGCTTTACCCGCCTTACAGATCGAGAATACCGGAGTGAAAAAAATAACAGTACAACTGACTTTATTTGCATATTGTCTAAAAACAAATAAGTTTTTTGGCAGATTCGTCCCGATTGTTTGATTTTAGAAAAGGAAAAAGTTTACCGAAATCAATATTTATACCCTTATCAATTATGCGGCGTTATTAGGCGTACACGCGAAAAGGCTCATCGAGTAGTTGCGGTAATCGCGGAATGCCAATGTTATTTTGAGTAACATCTTCTTCATATTGAGATGAGTCATAAATTTAACAAGTAGTTCCATCGCAAATAATAATTAGAAAATATACAAAACAATCAACTAGCTTACATGTTTTTAAAGATAAAACTGGAACACTAATTCTCTAATTGTGAGACACTTCTCCAAAATATTTTTAGAAACGCGAGCGAGAAATGAAAAATCTACTGTATTGGTTCTGTGGAGTGGGGAGCTGTCATTCCAGCAATTCCCAGAAATAATATTGGTGTGAGCTGACGCAAGTACACCATCTATGAAATTATTTTAAAACCAAATAAAATATATTGACACGTTGACACGAACGAACAAAATAATGTCTTGCGAATATTTATTTGATAATACATACATAGATGTCACTGGTGTAGCGATATGTGGAAAATTTGTTAGAAATTTTTTAATCTTGTATATTTTCTACTCATCGTATATCTAATCAAATTTCCCTTCAGATACATCTCATAATCACACTGCTTGTACTATTATAGTAGTTTTTTATACCAGGGCAGGTATTCCGCCAGGCCCACTAGCTTTATTAAC
Organism: Halesus radiatus; assembly: GCA_022606495.2. NCBI lineage: Eukaryota > Metazoa > Arthropoda > Insecta > Trichoptera > Limnephilidae > Halesus > Halesus radiatus. Next base: position 6,082 of record JAHDVE020008875.1, on the reverse strand, counting down.
ACCGAGCCCCCGTAAGACAAGGAGTACATCCCGATGCCGTATCCTCAGCTTTTTCATAGATCATTCATAAGATCAGTAATGTAATACTTATAACATATTATTGAAATTTTGATTTCAAGCAGCACTCAATATATGAAGATGAGGTTGTGGAATGAATACCCACATAAGAATAATACACCAAGAGCTGCTATATTAAAAAAAAATTGCAAATAGTGTTAGAATGAAGAAATATAATCTGCAGTGAAACTGGGAATTATAGTTTCTAAAAAATATTTCATACTTGTACATTAACATCATTGTTATTGATTTCACTCTGGACAATCTCTTTTTTTATGTTATTTTATTACCAATAATAAATATTAGGTATGGAAAATAGAAAAAAAATATACGTCAGGTGTTCAATTACCATGGATAAGCAGATTCCCTGGTTCAAAACCCATGTTATGAAGGGCAGTACGCTCTTAGTTATAAAGTTCTGTTAAAAAATACTGTTCTAGACCTGTCCGAAGCATTCTTATGTGAAACGATTTACCTACAAGATACACATTTTATAGAGTATTTAGTAGTATTTTCTTAGCTCACAAACAAAAACAGTAAGGTTGATAAATTTTGTAAAATGAACAAGGTTTTGATTTGATTTGATTATCCGGCACTTCCTCTATTCAAAACCTAATTCCTAACAGAATTCGTTGGTGTTACCACCGGATACGCTTCACTCTCTAACAGACAATTTAACGCTGCGTAAAAAAATAACAGTGAGTCTTACCAAGAAAGCAACAAATCTTCATCATTATATAGTCACAGAAAAGCGATACTGCTGTGACTGTAAAAAAATTTATTTTAATCATTGAAGAAAATAATATTAACATAACCTAAATGCAAGATGAAACCGACAAAAGGAAAGAAACTAAAAAGATTTCAGTCGCATCTGGGACTCAAACCCAGGTTCTCTACCTATCCGGGGCAACGCTCAACCGACTTAGCTAATGAGACCAGTTCAATTTGTTATCTTCATCGATATCATTTAAAAATGGAAAATAATATTCACAAATATTGAATTTGAGATATGATATTGATGAAGATGACACAAATTGAACTAGTCTCATTAGCTAAGTCGGTTGAGCGTTGTCCCGGATGGGCATAAATTTATTCGAATTTTGAAAATGAATTGGCAATTTTAAACCATTTTTTTCCCAGTGGTCCCCTTGCCATTCTTTTTATTTTCCATGGACACACTCCCCCCCCACCCTGACTAATGTTATGTTTTTCTACACTTATTAACTTCAAATATGGACACAATGATGTTCACTGTGATACATTTTTGAGTAAACAATTGTAAAAAAGAAAAACATGTGATTTTTTTGTTCAAAATGTAAGTAAATATTTTGATTTGGAAAGGAACAAATCGGATCCTAGTAATATCTTACATAAAATGAATTCACAAATAAATGCTGTCAATGAGAGGGATGAACCTGATGCTCAGATAGCAATTGGTTAATATTCGGCTTCAAATTAGTGAGGTATAGCCGTAAGTCTCCACGTTCAGTGATTTGCAACCAATTTCTTTTTTTTCAAACTGGTAACCGCCCTAAAACCCCTTTCCACGAGATATGAAGATGCAAAAGCTAACAAAAACTTTTTTCTGATAGCCCATAATGCAGGATAAGCAATAGGCCGAAGCCAGAACTGTTGATAACCCATTATAAACTGCACCTTAAGTTCTTCGTTTGTTCTTAATTCAATCAGTACCATTGCTGATATGAAAACTTGTAAAAACTTGCACATGAATGTGCCTGCGTGAACGCAATTCGCAATAATAGTAGGCTCATCGAGGGAACCTTACTGCTCTGCATTACTGTGCGTGCAATTTACATGGACTCCAATTCCAACCCCCTGCAAATATATTTGGACCTCCAAGGGTTCATATGGACCATTTTGGGAACCTACAATATAGAATCTCGTCAACACATAAAAAAGTTTTCCATGAAATGAATTATGTATAAAAGCTACACTCGTAGGTAATGGTGGTTACAGTAGTATCGCTTTCCTGTGATTATGTGAACTTGTTACAAAGCAGCTAAACCAGATGTTGTCTGGCATTTTTACACCTTGAATGATTTTGGGATTCAATTGTATACAAAGAATCGTGAAAATCATCCGTGAACATTTTGAAAAATGAACTTGTTCAGAACAGATAGTTCCTGTAACTAACTAACCAAGATTCCGTTTCGCCCCAGGGGTAGGCAGAGATGACGGACCGCCAAACACCTCGATTTTGGTATACACTTCTTGCTTCATTCACATTCATACATCTTCTCATACATTCTCTTCTATTATTCCGACTTCTGACATGGCCCGACTCAAGTATTTGATTCACTTGATTGTGCCATGTCTTCCTCGGGCGTCCCCGGCTTCTTCTTCCATTGACATTCGCGTCATATATTCTTCTTACACTCCTTTCTTCGTTAATTCGCTCCACATGCACAAACCATCTAAGCGTCCCTTTCTTAATCTTACTCATTACGATTACATTAGCCTTGCATTCTTTACGAATTTCAGTATTTTTCACATGATCATACATGGTTTTACCACACATTCGTAAATATAGTTCCTGTAATCACTTTCTCAATCCCCCTTTTCTTTCTCATGTTTTAGTGCCACACCTTTTCATCCCTTACTTGGGGAGATGCTTAAAAAAGCCCAGGTCTGCTCTGTGCAAGACCATCTAAGCGCTCCTCGCATTCTTGCCGAACATTCAGTCATCCAACTGAATTTGCCTATGTTAATATGCTTCAAGACATCTATGACGGCCTCCATGGTCGAAGGATAAGACTTTCGACTACGAATCCGAAGGTTGAGGGTTCAAATCCCGGAATAATAAATAAATTTTATTTAATTAATTTGTGCTGTTTCACGATTAATTCATTTAAAAATAATATGTAGTATATTTGCCCAAGTTCCGGAGTGGAAGATACTCTCAGCATCGCCCTGGTGAAAGACCACCATTCAGAATTGAAACTTGCTTGAAATGGCTTTTAGCCGTATTTGATGACCAGATCTGAATAGCCAGGTATTTCCCCACCTTCCTCTACCCCTTCTCTTTCCCCTCCCCAATACCTTCAGCCTCACAACATTTCCCAATTGGGGATGCCATAGTCTCACTGGCTCCAAACGGTTGGGAGCAGTTGGGACTCTTGTGTTCATATAAAATAATATTTTTTTTAAATATATCGACATATTATGTACCTATGTGCATTGAATGTAAAGTATCTAAATACGAATCACACATAGTACTTACATAGAAAAAAAAATCATTGGAAAGGAAATTAAACCTATTATAGTACACATTTACACAATATGCTTCTTTGAATAATATGTAGATATATTGATATGATATTTATTGATATGACATGTATTGATATGATATCATTGATATTCTTAGACTTGTTATAGTACTCTATAAGTGGAAGCTCTCACTAGCTAAACTGCCCAAACATTTTAATAATGAATTTACTGTTCTTTGTTCTGCAACATTTTTAGTTGATATTGTGAGATTATGACTTGTCGAAAGCATGTGACGTCATTCATTTTTTTTTTTACAGTAACTCCACACAAGAGACCCTGAGGGAAATAATTTCCCTCAAGGCCTATATCATCTTTGGGGATGCTGTGTGTAGGGTCTTTTAGAAGATAGGAAGGACTGAACTTGGGTCTTGAAGAGACCCATGTTATAGGATGGAGGAAACAGAGAGGCCGGCAGATCATTCCACAGCCGAGCTGTTGAACACAATAACGAATCGTAGAAGCGACTCGTTCTCATGTGACAAATGTATATGTACATAGTTATCATAGTTGCCATTTTTACTAAAAATGTAGGGTAAAAAGAGAACAGAACTTTTTAAAATTGAAAATTTTAATAATAATATTAATCAATTTATATAGCCCAGTTTTGTCACAGATCAGGTGTGCTTATTACTTTTACGCTAAAAAATATTGTTAGTATGGTTTGAAAATAGATAATTCATGGTTTCTTAAAACAGAATCCTTTACCCATAGCTGCCCAGCGATACCATATGGTAGCACCCCTTATTTCAGTGAAAAATAACTTTAAAAAAAAAAGTATATATATATGTAATTATATCAATGACTTAAATCTCTGGAATACAGTGTATAATTGTGGCATTCTATACTTTTAAAAATAAATAAAATAATTTCAGTTGTATCTAATTAACCAAAAAATATAAAAGAAAACCAATATTCCATAAAAAAATTATCTGGGCAGTAATGGGCCAATCTTTCCATTTATGTCTTTGGATTTATAAAATAAAATCTTTGCTGGCATCTGGTTTGTAGGTACCTACCTAGGTAGTTAGCTAGTTAATTTCTAAGTTTTTACTCCGAGAGAGAATATGAAAGGTATTATCAGGTTCTGGAAAAACTTTTTATTTGATTGGCTTAATTTTTCCTAAAATTTATACAAATGAATAAGGAATAATCAGGAAAAATGAAATAAAAACAGTATGTGTTTTGAAGAAGGTTAAGAAAGAGACTCATAATAATATGTCATTCTGTTGTGTTATAATATTTCAAATATGAAAGGAGCTTGCGTAATGCAGCCAAATTCTAAATGTATAAAATTGAATTCGTTGTTCGTATAAGCATATTTCATCGTTAATTGATCGTATTATTGGATGAAATCATAAAATACATTATTTGAGGTTACTCAGCTGTTTCAGCTATCTGTCAAAGATAGTTGCTAGTTGCTATGTTGTTACTTGACACATCCCTATTCCTGGATACGTTCCAATTTATTTTTCGTACAACTATTATGAATCTCAATTATCCGCTCGTCAGATAGGCATAACTTTTTTTTATTGAGAAATGAATGGAAAATACTTGGGTTTGAAACAATCAACATATATATACAGGTATATAATGCAGGTACATAAACTTATTTATAAAGAATTCCAGGAAGTGTGACGATCTGCCGAGTGATTGGGTTTCCTCCATAATACAAGTTTAGTAATGGGTATAAATTATTGTACTTACTAATTATGGGTTGCACGTAAGGCAGTACATGCATTAATCATTAGTAATATGTGACAGGTTTGATAAATGGAAGTTGTAAAGCTCCACTGACGTGATTTTTTTTTATCCAATGTGATTGTAAAAAAAATATAATTGTACTATTTTTAATAAAATAGTTTCTTCGGGCTTATGGTAGATTACACGTAGCCAGTAGGAAGAACAGTAATAAGTGACAGCTAAATCGTTTAGTTAGTTTTATGTCAGTGTCTGCGTGTGTCCACACGTGTGACTTAAAGCATATGGTGTTTTACTACAAATACGAGAGTTTACAAAATCGTTGACGGCACATATCACTTTTCTCAGAACAATTTAGTTACCACTTATCATTATCCTTACTGCGGGTTACGTCTAACTTACCCATTACTTCTTCCTCTTCATTAAAATCCTAGGCACAGCATCCCAAAATAAAGTATTTAGGTAGCCAAGGACTATGAACCAAAGAATCTTCTAAGTCGAAATAATAAAACGTAATTGAAATTTTGTACAGGCAAATCATTAAAAAAAATATTCTTGATTGTTTTGTGATGTTCTGTATCCTAGGAATACTGCGGGGTAAGGGGGGGGACTGCGGATGGGTGTTCTAAAGTATTTCGAGCTCTCGGTGTGTAATACGCAAATACGTTCAAATGTGCATTCTTTAAAATGACTAACTAACTAACTAACTAACTAACCATCACGCCGTTTCCCCGCAGGGGTAGGCAGAGAAGACGGACCGCCAAACAACTCGATCTTGGCATACACTTCTTGCTTCATTCACATTCATACAACGCCTCATACATTTTCTTCTGTTATTCCGCTTCTGACATGGCCCGACTCGAGTATTTGATTCACTTGATCGTGCCATGTTAAAATGATTTACCTGTAATTATCTTAGTGGACATTAGCGATTCCTTGAAAATCCTGGACTGGAAGAAGATAGTGAATAATTAATTAGTAAACATGGTAGAAAAAACTACTTTCGTTATCAAAATCACGTAACCAATAAAGAACAATT
>JAHDVE020008874.1:0-19122 GCA_022606495.2 Halesus radiatus | reverse complement strand
TGTATATGCAAATTGACATATAGGTATCCATGTATATGGAAATTGACATATAGGTATCTATGTATATGGAAATTGACATATAGGTATCTATGTATATGGAAATTGACATATAGGTATCTATGTAAATGCAAATTGACATATAGGTATCCATGTATATGGAAATTGACATATAGGTATCTATGTATATGCAAATTGACATATAGATATCCATGTATATGGAAATTGACATATAGGTATCCATGTATATGGAAATTGACATATAGGTATCTATGTATAAGCAAATTGACATATAGGTACCTATGTATATGCAAAGTAAAAATATTTTCTCTAAAATTTATGAAAAAGGTATCACACATTAAAGCGTTTGACGTTTGATACTTGAAAAAGTACTTATCTTAGAAGAAACTTCCCAATTATTATTTTTAAATATGCGCCAAAAATACTAAATTAGGCAGTTTTTCCGTGAAACCTAACTATTGTTTTTTTTTTTTTAAATAAAATTTATTAGCACACTCTTAAATTCTCTAAAATTTTAACATAGTAAAACAAGTTTTTTAACGTTTGTAATTCCAGTGGGTGTAATTTAAGTAGGTGTAATTCTGTCCATGTGTAATTATGTTCAAGTGTAATATCGCCCGTGTATGATTCTGGCAGTGTAATATTGGTACTTGAAATTCACGCCTGTGTAATTTCATCCTGACACCAAATAAAACACACTTGATTCCATGGAAGTAGTTTACAAATGTCAGAGGTGTGGATTCATTAGCAAGGCGATAGTTCAAATAGTAGTGCAAACCAATAATCAAATCAGCAACACTCTGGTACCACTGTAGTATATGCTGCTAAGACAGCTAAACAGACATAATAATGTCGTACGTAAATACGTCAACGTAGAATACGTGCACAGTACTATAATTAAGGCGAAATTTCCCCTTGCTCAAACACCGTACATTCCGAAAGCTCTCGTCAGTCGTAAGCCCTAAATCATACAGAGTAAATACCTGTAATCATTTTCAGGAAACTGAAAGGAAGTACCTAGATCGACAAAGGGTTAGCATTTAAAACTTCTGCGTACCCGACTTTGGAGGGTGTTTCCAGGAATTGACCACTGGATACTCGATTAACGTAAATTTTCCGCTATAATACGGTATCAATGATCAAACATGCATTCCTGCACTCTGAATATCTGCCCCGATTATGGATTACTGCTTTTTAATGTGATTTCGCGAGAAAGTCTCAACAGGTCGAAGACATTGGAACAATGATACCCCCAAATGGAGTAGTGTTGTGAGATTGAATGAAGGGAGGGGGAATGAGATGGAGAAGAGGTAAGTTGAAAAGTATCGGACTTTCAGATTTTATCACCGAAAATACCTTTAGTAATTTCAAATATCGATTTTGAATGGTGCGCTCTCACATGGATTGCTGGAAGTGTTATTTCTCTGGTGCTGACTTTGAAGAAAAATGTGAAACACGATTCAAGAACTCAAAATTCAGAAAACACAAAAATGATTTATTTGTTGCATTTATCATTGTATATGCATCTATCTGGCCTTTATATTACAAGTGAGACGATTATTCACACTACAGTGGTACAATAAAAGAATATTATCGGTACAGCATAGCAACAATGAAGTTTTGATACAACTCTATACATTGATTTTCGGTAGGATGTAATAATTGTAACATTATAAAGGAAAAATTTCCTAGCTGTTTTAATGTTAGGTGCTGAAATCAAAAAAATCTATTAAAACTAAACAGTTCATAAATAATAAATTACTTAAAAATTACTTTGTAAACACCACTTTTTAATACATACATATCAACATGATTCACAAGAAAATACAGAATACTAAAAAATAATAATGTCAAGTCTATAGATAAATAATAAACATACAACGCAATTATTGTTTATCATTTGTATATACTTAGTATTATTATTTTTTTAGTATTTTGTATTTCCTGATGAGAAAAGATTGGCTTTGGAAACATATTGATTTGTATACATTAAAAAAAAAACAAAGTAATTTTTAATTCATTTAAAAATAATGACGCCACAATGTGAATACCAAACTCTTGAAGAAATCATATGAATAAATATATTGAAAACATGGCTAGCTGAAAGAAAATATTTGTATTAGATAATTGGGAAATATTGTTTTATGTAGGATTTATTGTTATTATTAACTTTTTTTTTGTAGAAAATATTTTTGAGTAAGATTCTTACGAAATATTTATGTTCTATGTTTGTTACATGTGTTTTTATTTTATATAGATATATTTTGTTACTTAATCTTACCTGTAAATTTAGTATAAAGTTTTGAATAACAACCTCCCGTTAGTCAAACTACTAAAAGTAGTTTATCGGGACTTTATGGCTGACATTTTGTAAAAGGTCTTAAATTAATAAATATACATATAATATTCGGTGCATGAGTGTGAATGTGAGTTAGTTTTACGCGTGTCCCTGTCAGTAAATAAAATTTTACAGTGTGAGGAAATATAGGTAAGTACGTCTAACAGCGGGATGGTTGCACTTACCAACTTTCTTTCATTGGGTAAAAATCAAATTTCAAAACCGGTATAAAATCTTTTAAAGACTTTTACTCAAGCAATCAGCGGTCAGAAGGAATTTCGTTTTACGACAATTTCACAACAAATTAAATCCCCAAGACCAGGCGAGCCAACTAATTTGTGCCACCTTCCCGAAGGCAGCTCAAATAAACTAAAAGCGAACCCCCTCCCACCCCTTGTTCCCTACTCCCTACTCCCTACTCCCTACTCCCTACTCCCTACTGAGGCGACATCTGTGTGTGAAGCGGCGATAATTGAACAAAACAAGGTACCGCCTTTCACCCTCCGCTAGCGCCTCAAGTAAAACTTTTCCACAACAATGTAATTTTCGGAAGTCTGGACACTAGACACTGTAGATAACAGATGGACAGATAGTGGTCTTTTCGAGACGAATTAGAGATACAAATTAAGAGATATTGTTTGAAGCTGATGAAAATGAATGTCTATTCATTTTGTCTGTTTGAGAATGCGATGTCGAGGACCTCTGTTGCAGAGCAGTATGTTACTTGGTTCAGGATTTCCATCATAAGCTACGTGACTTGCTACAGTGGAATGTGATTGAGTGTACCTACCTCTGCTTAGACTTCTTTTGAAGTATTTATTGCGTAATTTTAAAGGGACCAGCTGCTTACTAAGATGCTGATTTTGACTTAAATCTTTAAAGACTTTATTCAATAAAATAGGAAGGGTTATTAAACAGCTTAAGATTTTATTTTTAAGAGGGGAAAGGATTGTAAGAGCTCACTGATAAAGGACGATAAAATGAAGAAAAAATAAATTAAAAGGGTGTTCTGAAAGGACTCCATCTTGGAAAAAATATTAAAATCGATGACAAAAAACCTTTGTTTAATATTCTTTTCAAAAAACCCGGTTTAAAGTGGTTTTACTGTGAAACGCATAGACAATACAAACAGCCGAAGATCTTTCGCCTGAAATTTCGAATTTAATATCGCTAAACCTTTCTTCTCTCTTTGTTCGAATATTTTATGGTAAACCAAAACAATTGGTTTTTGAGGAAAATTTTATTTAATAAATATTTATGTGTGTTTTTTTTATAATGGTTTTGACGATAAGTATTGCGTGGGACTCGGAATTGAATAAAAAGTAACACATCGTAACAACAATAAAAAAGACTTATTTCATTCTTTATGAAAAATTCCCTCTTGGCAAGGGCGGCTAAAAAAAAAAAGTGATGCCCTTTGAAATATACTCTGTACCTACATACTTACTCATACCTAATAATTATTAAAATTCCTATACTATTTTACAAGCAAACAAAAAATAATTAACTTACTCGTAAGAAATAGATATATCATATTAATTAATAAATATCTATATCCCCAAATTTTTATAGCACAGTTTTGTGATATTACTTCATATCAAGTAATAAAACTAAACCATTAATAAACACATTGAAAACTTGGCTAGCTGAAAGAAGCTATTTGTATTAGAAATAAGGAAATATTATTTTATTTAAGATTTATTGCTTTCGTTTATGTTTTTTTTTTTTTTTTTTTAAATATATTTTTGCAGAAATATTTTAGAGTAATATTCTTTATAAATATTTATGTTTTAAGCTTGTTACATATGGCTTGTATGTTTTTATTTTATATGTGTATATTTTTTTTTAGTGTTTTTTATTTTACATATTTTGTAACCTTGTCTGTAAATTTTATGTTTTTGATAACAAGCTCCCGTTAGACAAACTACAAAAAAGTAGTTTATCGGGACTTTTTGAGTTGTATTTTTTTTTCTGTTGTAAAATTAAATTTAAAAAAAAAAGTGCGCGTGCAAGATGACGCTTGTTTTTTTTATGTTTTCACAATGTTTAATAACTAGATAAATAAGAATGGTTTCTCAAACTAGGTTTCAAATTATCAGGGGCTGACTTGAATAAGGCGAAATCACTATATGAAGTGTTAAAAATGTGTGAAGCGCTGTGAATAAAGGTGTTTTATTTTCATTTAGTGCTGCATTGAGGTAGGCTTACTGTGTGGTTTTGTCTGGTTTATCTGTTGGGCAGTATTAACTGAATTCATACAAGTAATTCAGGGCAATCTATCACATAAGTGGACATTTTTTGTAAAGACAGTACGTCTTCGGAATTTTTACGGCTTTCAAGTGACGATATCCCGAAAAACGCGGCTGACTCCTCATGAGTCAAGTGGGGAAGATAGCCTGGAAAATCGAGGTATTGTAGAAAACGGTTGACATGTCAGAATGGTAGGTACTCTAACGGCTGGTCTTCCCAATCCTACTGAGCAACTGTTGAACCAAAATTTTGAACACTGCTCAAATGCACAACTACGCTCTTCTCAACACAAGTTTCGATCGAGTAAGTTTAGGGGATCTATTATACTGGATTAGCTCCGTTCAACAAAGGACTAGGTGTAAAAAGTCTCTACAGAGTGAAAAAGTGTCAGTGAAATGAAAAATGTCTTGTATTTAATCCTATTCGAATGTCAATAAATAAAATTGAAGAGGACCTAACTTTTTCTACTTATTGTAAACCGCGCTTTGGCTTGTTTTTCACGGAGGAGAAATGTCAAATGTCAAATGTACGAAACATTTGCGGCATTAGAAAAAGTCAAGCTAACACCTTATTTTTAAATATGTTTTAACACATACGTTTTTGTAAAATGTAAAATGTTAGTTCATGGATATAAAACAAATTTAATAATGTGTATTAACAATAAGTACATTACTTGTCTGCGTTAATTTAACTAGATAAATAAGAATGGAAGGTGCTTCTCAATTTTTTTAATATACATTTTTCTCCTCTACGATCAACAGGCTTATGTGATTGAAACAATTTCACTAAGTGCAGGATCATAGATGAGGCGATCAACGCGGAAGTTATTCTTACGATTCCTTTACATGCGAGAGTTCGGTTTTTACCCATGGCTGTTTCCAACAGCATTTCTCTCGGGAATGCTGTGTATTTGGAGCCTAAGTTCTAGGAGGGATATAGCATTACTGCTTATGGCTCATAAACTCTTAAACGGTGTATTATTAATACCTGACTTCCTGGCTGAAATAGGATTTTATCTCCCTGATAATTTCTCGCGAGACCGCCAACACAGCTGTTTCTTCCCAGGTGCAGAACTAACTTACCAATGGTGATGCCTCTGGGAAGAGGAACTTACTAGGTTAATTAACTGCATCGCCGGAAATGTGGATATTTTCCACAGGTGCAGAACTAACTTACCAATGGTGATGCCTCTGGGAAGAGGAACTTACTAGGTTAATTAACTGCATCGCGGGAAATGTGGATATTTTCCACATGACCTAAAACAAGTTTAAGCACGAACTAGCTATTATTTTATAACTATATTATGTACCTACATGTAACCGTTTTTTAAAAATCACTTTTATATCTATATCTTATATAATTACGTTAATTATATTGGTTGTATACAGCTATTTTTTCAAAATACAGCGAAAAAAATTTCTCAAACAATCGGAAGGGGCTTTAAATGATATGTTTTAAATGGAAGTACCATATATAGAGACCAATTGGGAAATATTATTTTATATAAGATTTATTGTTGCTATTTAGAATTTTTATTTTTTTTATAGATATAAGTAGACATTTTTTGAGTAAGGTTATTATGAAATATTTGCATTTTAAAGATTTAAGTTTGTTACACGTGTACCTACATGTTATATATATGTAGGTACATGCTAACTTTTGGAGAGCAGAACAACAAGAAATAAAAAATCATGTACTGTTATATTTATGTTATAATTTTGTATTTGTTGTAATAAATGCTAACACTTACATATATATATATATTATTTTATTTTTTTTAATTATGTTAAAAAGAGGTGAATTTATTTTTTAAATATTTGTTTATACGAAATAACTTTTAATCGTTTGATTAATTAACTGTTTATTTTCATATAAATGTATAAATCATTAAAATGTTTTTTTTTAATTTAATTTTTTTTTAAACTTTTTTCCACTTATTTATTTTCGACCGGACCGGTTTCACCCTACCATACTGGCACAATTAAAATAAAATCTATGTTATATTAAACTTAGCTTTGTGTATAGTCTCTTCAATGAAGCTGCGTTTCCACTTTTAATTATTTATAATTTTGAAGTTTTTTAATAAAAAAAATTAAAAAATTAAAAAGGAATTCCACCAAAATTTCAAAATAAGAAATGTATAATTAATTGTTATCCATATCTGAAATATATTGTAATAACAAGGTATATGACTCACTTACGTATTTAACAAGTCATGTTTTTTTAACAATATAAACAAAATGTTAAATTGATGGGATCTTCAATAGGTTTCAGATTGGATGAACTTCGTGAAGTGAAATATTCATGAACAGAAACACTTCAACACTTCAGAATAAATAAATAGTTGAAAAGAACTAACGCTGGTTTCCCCGTACTTCGTGATAATTGACATTGAATTCGTTTCTTGGAAGAATTTCTTTTAAACGATGCCAGTCTGTTAATGTCTTCGCTCGTATTTGATCTGAAAATCTCTGTGATCTTTGGAAAACTTTTTGAGAATTTTGTTTTCCCAAAATATTTGTTTAATACATTATACATAGCCTTTATAAAAATTACGTACTTAAATGATGCAATGATAAGATCAAGGCTAACGAAGGTCAATAACCATATACGGGTTATAAATTAATAATTTCTTCAATAAAAATAAAATTATTTTGTGGTATCATTATTAATAAAATTAAAAAGAAATACTTTGTGTACATCCCTGTTTAACATATAAATATTAACATGTTTCGGGAGTGAAGCTCCCCTCATCAGGATACACAGTATGAATGTATACAGCGCACAAAATATTTCTTTTCAATTTTATTTTTATAAATAATTAGTTTTGGATTACATTTTTACAGATCATTAAATAACGTAATTTTTTTTAATAGAGATACCACCTTGAAGTATAGGGTCCCTTCAAGAATAGGAGATGAAAATTGTGGAAAAGTAATATTGCAATTTTATGTCATTTATCCAACTATCTCCTTCTTTATATTTATTTATTTATTCTTAAATTTAATAACAATACAAAAACACTAGCCACTCATCTCGCTATGACAGTCCTGTATTGAGATGAGCGGCTTTACAATTATAGTGAAACGGTAAATAATAATAAGTAAATAAAATTATTTTTATAGAATAATTAAATAATAACAATAAGTTTGACGGCCTCCGTGGTCGAGGGGTAAGGCTCTCGACTACGATTCCGAATACGTGCGCAAGTGAATTTTATTTAATTAATGTGTGCTGTTTCACAATTAACTCAAAAATTTTTTAAATTTTTAAAAAAATAATATATGGTATATTTGCGCACGTTCCAGAGTGGAAAATATTCTCAGTATCGCCCTGGTGAAAGACCACCATCCAGAATTGAAACGTTGCTTGAAATGGCTTTTAGCCGTGTTTGGTGACCAGATCTGAATAGCCAGGTATTTCCACATCTTCCTCTTCCTCTTATCCTTCCCCTGCCCAGTACCTTCAGCCTCACAACATTCCCCAATTGGGGTTGCCATAGTCTCACCGGATAAAGACGGGTAGGAGCAGTTGGGATTCTTGTGCGGTATTAATATAAAAAAAAAAAAATAGGCATGTAAAAAAAAATCATAAGTAAATAGTAATAAATAAGTAATAATAAGTAAATAATAATAATAATATCAAGCATACATAAGGTTTCTACATTGATTACAACATACGGGATAACATGGATAAAGCGAAATCACCACTCTCAGCTAACATAGACTTTTTTGACAATTTTTTAAAATAAATTTATTGCATCTATAGTTTTAATGTTGCCACTGAGCCTATTATATAACAAATGAGCTTTACAAGAAAAAACGCCTTTGTCCAAATGTTCTGTTATTTGCCGGCGGATACATTAGAGAAGAACCCATTCTAGTATTGCGCACTTGTTGTGACCTTATGGCAGTATCAATGTTGTTAAAAAAATTACAGAGAGCCTGTATTACGTACAATGGCTTTATTGTCATAAGTTTACTTTCAGTGCATATATAAGTGTGATGAATGAAAAAAAAAAATTCTTGTACATTATTTTTAAAATTAATTTTTGAACATCATTTAAGGGCTCTTGGTTATTCTTGTAACATGAACCCCAACATTATATGGAAGGAGAGATTGAACGAGAGCATAATATGCAGTTTTTAGTGTAACTTTTAATATAAAGAAGGATGTCCCGGGCGGGCGGTGCTTGTTTGTTTTGTATACAAATGTGCAGTTTTATTCCGAGCTTGATGAAATTTTGCACACTTGACCTATAAAACAAGAGGAAGGTCACTGTTTAGATGATATTTCTTTAAACCACCACCATCTCCCTTTCTTACCCTTAAATCCAAATGTTTTACTTCTTGACGAAATTTTGCGCATTGGAAGTTCAGAATAAAAGAAAAATTACTGGGTAGGGGTAGGAAGCAGGAGTAGGGGTGAGAGTAGGGATAGAGTGGAGATTATAAAACTTTACTCCAAACTATTAATAACGCCGGATACTTCAGCTAGTTTCTTACAAAAGCGAATAAATGCGAATAAATATTAGTAAAAAAAGAGCATGATTTTGAAAAAAAAAACTGAAATAATTGTAAGATTTGTCGAAGGTGTGTTTTGTAGGATGTAATTTTCATAGTAAATCGGAGACTACTAAAAGTTCTTAATTTTTGTATTTATGTATGTGCCGTGAACATTTCAACCGAATTTACCAACAGCAATAATATACATTTTTTAAATATACGAATCTTCTAAACAGACGCAAATACATTAGCAAGGAAAGTCAAAAGAAAAACTGATTTAATGCGGACGTTATCTATCAATAAAACATCGGAAAGGTGTTAGATTTCTGGCCTTTGAGATATCTGACAAGTTCAAAGTAAGGGACGGGCACCACATGCACTCAATATATTCAGCTGCTCTCTGCTCAGTGCTCACGTCCTCCCTCTTGTCGCTTAATTCAACGTAACGCGTGTATTGTCAGCTTTTATGGTTTTCTTACACCTTGCGGAGCCGAGGTGGGACGTCTTTTTACGATAATGGCTTTTCGTGACACAAGTGTGCTTCAAATGCCGAACTGACGAGCTACGAAAATAAAACTGTTATCCATAACGATCCGACACGAGCTCTAGAATATTCGGACGAAATATTATTATGATGTTTTTATCGGTCACACATCATTCTGTTCATGACGTCACTCGTCGACAAGTGGAAGAGTGAGATACAGTTAGTGGATTTCTCGCAGTAAATAATAAAACCATTGTCATTCACGTAGCGTTTACGTGAAATATGGTAGATGGAATATTATGGAGTGTGTGTTAAGTACTTCGTGAAATTGTTAAAAAGAATCTCAAAAAGCTTGAAGATTCGATTCCATGATAATTGATCCCCCGACAGTTGACCCCCTCGACGGTTGTTCCCCCCGGGGGATTGATCCCCCGGACAGTTGATCCCTCGGATAGTTAATCCCTAAATGATTATTTCTGATGTATGTCCTTATTTCTAAAGTAAGTATGCAAAGAGGATATGCGGCCGTTTAACCAAAGTCGATATACTTATATCTGCAGGCATCTTAAGTGACCTAACCTAACCTCACCTAACCTATGCCATCTTTAGGGATACTGTGTGGAGGGACTTTTTAGGGAAAGAAGAAGAGGAAGTTCTTGGAAAGAAACAGATATGAGAGGTGGTAAGAATCTGGGGTTCAATGCGTCCAGGAGTGACGGACATATAAGTACATCCCTCCCACCGCAGTGTAAGGCGATAGTTCGTGAGAATCAGGTTTGAGAGATCAAAAGGTCTCCCTCAACCAGTCTCTCCTTTTCCGGCCCGCCACGCAGTAGGTAGGCAAAGTACAAAACTCACCCCATAAACCCGGGCAACAAACGCAGCGAACCACTTGGGGTTTACGGGGCGGGGGTACCTATATTCGACTACCAAATTGTAAATAGATATAGCGTACTTCTCTAAGCAGACTGCATATGGAAGTAGGTATGTCGTATTTTGTTATTCGACCGTATATCCTCATTCCACACTTCCTCGAGGATTCGGCATTATTGTTGGTAAAATTATTTTCTGTAGCGGACAGAATAGCAGAAATAATCATTTAACTGTCCGAGGGATTGAATGAAAATGGGATCAACTGGCAGGGGGATCAACTGTACGGGGGATCAACCGTCCGGGGTACAACTGTCGGCGGGCTAACCGTCTGGGGGGCCAACTATCGGGCATCAACTGTTGGGTCACTGAAGATTCAACGAGATGTCGAAAGAGGCTATAAATCAGATCAGTTCTAAAGAACGGCACCCAAAAGCATCATAATCGAGAACCCCATTGAAATACTCCTCTCACAGATGGGAAAATATGAAGCTTCCAGTTGCTCAGTCTATAACTGAAGAATAGTGGGACGCCTATGATGGTGAACAAGTGCTACGTCAATTTGGCACTGATCTTTGACACGTATGTGCAATTTCAAGTTCTCTGAAATAAGCAACAAATCTCTTCTGACACTGTGTAATAAAGACAATGAACTAAATAATATAACTCTTCTTATGAACACCACATCACCCTTATGGCTCATGTCTATATAGAGGGTGAAGACAGTGACGTGCACAGAGTTTGTGATCAGGTAGCTTTAGGAAAAGAGTGAGTTAATTGATATTTTAAAAAATTACCCCAATTACAATTTCGTTCAAGTTTTCGCTAAGAATGACTAAGCTGCTAGCTGCAACCAAATTTGGTTTGAATAACTTGGGCAAAATAAAATATCCTAATTATTTAGAAATATTATAAGCCAATTACCGAATATACAAAACTAAAAATAATGCGCTAAATGAACACAAATAATTTTTTGAAAGAAAGCCAACATGATATAATCATTATTTTGGTAGTAAATTTTGTTATAATTATAGATGTACCAACAGATGGCACTGATTTATGCATTTGCTAACATTGGCGAAAAGCAATGTTTTAGACTAACACGAACGAGTAGTCCCTTGACGTGTATTGCACACACATGTACATTTGAATGTATAGAATAAAGTCAACATTCGATGTGTACCTTATTTTGCATAATTAGTTCCTGCCTTTGACACGTTATAGTGGTGCGGTCGGAGTATCGCGCGCGGTGAAGCATTTCGTGGTTGGTACGTCGCGCGTGTTTTTGATAATTGATTTATTGCAATAATTTTACACAAATTATTTTTATTTTTATTCGAATAAGGTAGTGTTTAAGTGCCTATATGGACGGTACGCCTCTGGGTGAAGACATTTACCCTACTGTTAGTTGTAATAGATGCGGACGCATGTAACAGATGCTGTACGAGAGAATATTTCCCGAAACTGTCAACGACCAAAGCCGAATGTCTGTTCCACTTACAGTCTGTCGTTATCTGTGTCGGTCATCTGGAATATTCATAAATTTGTGAAAATGGGTTTGGGTATTTTAAAGTTTAAATAAAAGCCTTTTGAGTAAAATATTTTGCATAGCAAAATGCAAAGTTATCATAATCGAGAAGGGAAGAAAAATTAGTTCAAAAGCAAACGGGTGAACGAAAAACTACTGTCTTCGAACAGGAATTACCACTATAGATAACTCCCCAATAAATATTTCGGGAAGTGACATTACTCAGAAGACGTGTGTTAAATTACTCGGTGTCAATCTGGATGCAGACTTTTCCCTTAAAAGTCAAGTAAACAGAACTGTAACTACAGGGTTC
Organism: Halesus radiatus; assembly: GCA_022606495.2. Lineage (NCBI taxonomy): Eukaryota > Metazoa > Arthropoda > Insecta > Trichoptera > Limnephilidae > Halesus > Halesus radiatus. The sequence goes on along the minus strand of JAHDVE020008874.1, from coordinate 6,816 downwards.
TTTCAATTGAGGCAAATAAAAGCAGTACGGAGAAACCTGCCAACAGAGGCAACTAAACTGCTTGTCAATTCGTACGTTGTGTTACGTCTAGATTACTGCAACGGAATATATGCGAGTCTCCCCAAATGCCAAATTAACAAATTGCAATCAGTATTCAACGCTGCAGCAAGACTTATCACCGGCGTATCTAAATATTCTCACATTTCAGAGCATCTCAAAAATCTCCACTGGCTCATGTCCTGAAAGAATCCAGTTCAAGCTCTGCTGGATGGTATTTAAGTCACTTAACGGAATGGATCCGGCTTAGTTATCAGAACTGTGTATTCCCGAAAATACCAACTCACGGCAGTCAACCCTTAGGTCAGCAGCGTCATCAGCTATCGGCAGGTTGAAGGAACCAAAGCGCACACCTAATACTAAGTTCGGTGATCGTGCTTTCGGAGTGTCAGGACCTAAAGCCTGGAATGAACTGCCGCATGACTTAAGAATTTTCAAAGACTGAACAGAATTCAGAACTAAACTTAAAACACATCTTTTCAGACAATCGTATCCATAAATTGAAGAAATTCACCTTTAAATTGCTTAGCTAGGCTAGCCGGTTAGTACTTACCTAAAGTCATTAAATAAATAAATAAAAAATAAATAAAATAATAAAATAAAATTAAAAATTCACGCATCGGTGCGCAAATGCGCCCACAGCCTGCAACACTGTAAATAACCAAAGTGTAAAATAAATTTAAAAAAACGTAAATATTTATTAAAAGCTTCTTACGCTTTTTAAGGTAATTTTATAGATATTTTCGATTCCTAAAATTCATTTTATGAATACTTTCCAGTCCTAAAAATTAATACCAATAATTCAATAAATACCAGCTCTTCTTGTGCCACCAATCATCTAATAAATGTAACGTCAATAGAAAAGGTGAAACAAATAACCATGTAAAACTATCATCTCTATAAATAAATTTTTCTAAAACTGTGTTCATCTGAAGCGACCTGCCAGGTAAGTATGTTTTTCTGTATCTGTTTGTACATAATTAGTTAAGAAATATTTGTACAGCGCCCTTGAGGTGATTTCATTTCAAATCATCCAGCTATTATTATTATTATTATTATTAGATGTTTCTTAATTTTGCAGATTTTAAAACCAACAAGCTCAATAAACAAATATGAAAATATTTACTGACAAAAAAATAAGAATTAGGTTCATGATTCATACCAACAAGTATGCGTCTAATTCTACAATTTTCTTTGGTTTATTAATCTATTTTATAAGTTACTAGCTGATATGTACCCGGCCTTGCTCGGGTACAATAATTGATTTCATTTGAATATTTTCAGAATTATAATTATTCAGAAACATTCATTTGAATATTTTATTTCATTCAAAACGTTTATTTTTTCAAAATATGTCTAAATCATAAAGTTCTTAAGTAGGTTCCTACTCGTGTTTTCCATTTTGAAAATATTCTACCCAAAAAAAAACCTGTGTAAAGAATATGCAATCTGTGGCTAACCAGAGTGTTATATCTATGGGGTAACCTACATAAAAGATGGCGGGTTCAATGTTTTAATACCAATTTTAAAACATTATAGCAACAGTTTTACATGTTGGATTTCATTCAAACTACTCTCGTAACTCTCCGACACTCATAAGAACAAACTTTGTGATTTTCAGCCAAACTGGTCGTGTAATTTTCAAGAAAATCGAAGACAAACGAACAAACAAACTTACATTGATTTTTGTATATATAGATAACGGTTTTTAAAATGCACTCACCAAACAACAGCGCTGAAATAAATCTGTTTTTATTAAGTTACAGTTTCGTAATGCATCTGAAGAACAATCGGCACCTTGCATCAGATAATAAATTAAAGTAGGTAGCATAAAAATAGTTAGAACGTAATTTTAATAGTTCTTATCGAGTTTATGTCTTCCACTGCTAGTATAGATAGTAGTAGTGAAAAAATAGGGCATGGCGCGCTAACCACAAGGGCGACTCTCATTATAAAAACTTGCTTCCGTTACCATCGTTTATATTCACTTGAAATGGTATCACAGGTTGAATTCGGAAAATCGTAATTTAAATTAGATTCGGTTGGGGTCATGCTGTTTGTTGTTAAAGCAGTATCACTAGGTATGTTAACTGCCTGCTTGTATACATCAATGCTATCGTACAACGTTGCATTTTTACACATGATTCGGGCTAGGCGGACTCGGGCTTTAAATCGATCGAAAGTAAAAAAGAACTGGGTAATGATTGTCGTAGAGTACGTTTTGTGTGATTTGTGAGGGAAATTTAGGTCACAGGAAATCGAGGAAGTCAATGCTAGTCAGTACATAATAACCTCGTATGAATAAGTCTCCCTCAGCCCTGACAAAGAATGGAAAGAGCACAACTGAAAACAGTCCTGACCCTGAGCCAATTGGTGCCCGGAGTAGATTGAATTGTGGTGCCTTTTCGAGTTGAAGAATAATTTGACACTCTGCACAGTTGTTTTGTCTCCTACATTACTCGTGTTTTTTGTGGCATCATTTTACCTAGCTGTTCTGTTCAAGTAATAGTTAAAAATGAGAGGCGCTGAGGTGCTCCGCAGTGCCACCACACAAATCGTAAACCTCCATTTGACTTGGTGCCGAGAAATTGTCTATGATATTAAATTGACAAGAAAACATATTTGCATGGATTTTATTAAATATATATGAGCTGGACGCACTAAAAGGTCAAACCAAGTACTGCACTTAACAAGTACATGACTTTACAAAATTTCCCCTCAGTAACGCACCCATAAGAACAGATTTCTACACTCGCATCTGTACAAGTTTATATCTGACAGAAAACCGTGTATTCTAATACAAATGAATTTTGAGTTGGTAACAATTCTTTTTGCCATTCACTCTGGTAGCCAGAAATTGTGATAATAAGCAAATGTACTATGTATATAGAACACTGGTTAGTTCGAAATGACGAGCTTCGGATTTCCCTCGCAGGCAGTGGAGTGTATGTGAAAGGCAACCAAATTAGAGGCATAAAGCTTAACAAACTTTCCATTTACTGCGCATTAAAATGACTACCTGCCCGCTTTTCCCAGAAAATTATAATTATAATTACTACATAAACTCGCGAGCCCTACCAACATACGATGTCTTCCATAAATATATCTCTACTTTAAGTAATATACCCACGTGACGAAATTATACAGGCGTGAATTTCACGTACCAATATTACACTGCCAGAATTGCACATGGAGAGAATTACACCTACTGGATTATTTTTTTTTATGTTTTAACTTTAGAGTGTTGGAGTGCGCGCTAAATAAACTCCATATCGGTTAAAAACGAAAGAGAAAAGAGGACTCGAAATAAGGTATTTTTAATCCTAAATTAATTTTTTGAAATAAATGCAAATCGATAAAAAAAATTACAACGTTCACTAATCCTTTTCCTTTATTATCTTATATTAGGTATGTGAAACGAAAAATATCTTGATATATCTAATCCGATTGGAATCGGTGGTATTTTAAACATAATAATGTAAGAATTGAAAAATTATTTTTACATTTTTAATTAATTACTTACCTACTTTCATAACTTAATTGTTAATTTTTGTTTATGTTTGTAAGTTGTCTATTCTTACATTATTACTTTTCTGTGCTTATCATTTGTCTATAATTTTCATTACTTTTTAGCATACTGTGTAACCTGATGAAGAAAGATTCGCCTTCGAAACATGTTGATATTTATATATTAAACAGTGGTGTAAACAATTTTTTTCACGAAATACGTAAATTACTTGAAAACAAGACTTTTTTTTTTCTTTAAACATTTGTTCATAGTCAATTACATTTCTTGATTTCATAACTTCTCCACATCATCTCTCCACACGCTTTCTTTATTTTTATTATTAGTCACGCGTGCATTCATTAGTTAAGAAGCATTCTCACCCCAGGCAAATTTAATCAGATATTTTATGGACATATATAATAAGTAATTAATGATCTAAATTTTAATATCTAAACTTTATCATTTGTAATTCAATATTATGTGTGTGTCTAAATAAATAAATAATACGGATGTTATCCGTAATCACACGATTTATCTAAAGAGAAAGTCTTAATAATAAAACAAAATAAATACTTATCATTTCTCTTAAAAAACCATATTCTTTAAATTATCGTCCGTTTAAATAATTACATGTTTCTCTTACTAAGCATCCCAAAACGTTTGTGTTTTCTTTAGTAATGGCCAAGGTATATATAACAATGAATGATTTTTTTTCTTCTTTTTTATTTACATGCAATCAAAGAAAATTACGCAATTTTTGTACGCCACCGGAGCATGCTTTGTCCAAAATGTATTAAAAAACTCACATATTAAAGCGTGGGATGTTCGAAAGTTGAAAAAAACTTATTATCACCATAAGGATAGCAGCCAATAATATGGAATTTAAAAATGGAGGATAATATTAACAAATCTTGAACTTGAAGTATGATATCGGTGTAGATGGCGTAAATTGGACTGGTCTCATTAGCTAAGTTGGTTAAGCGTTTGCCCCGGATAGGCAGACGTCCTGGGTTCGAGTCCCAGACGCGACTGAAATCTTTTTGTTTTCTGTTGTTTTTTCGGATTCGTGGTTCATTTGGGATGTGTTAATATTATCTTCTTCAGTGATTAAATATTACAATGAGGTTTACAAACTTCAATAAGTTATAAAAATATACATATTTGTAAAAAGCATCAACTTTGTGGCTTGCCATAATTTACATTAAAAAAACACATAAATTTGTTATAGACCACTTTTATGTGGTTTACAACAAATTTATGTGTACCACATTAAAAGTGGTCTACAACAAATTTATGTGTTTTTTTATTGTATAAAAATGTAAGTTAATTAAAAAAAATTAAAAACTTCTAAACCCTACCGTACGCGGGATAGAATTGTTACGTAGTACAGAGCGTTAGTTAAAAGTTTTTTTGAAAGCTAATAAATGTGCTGCTCTTCTATGAAGAACAACATTTTTTTTTTAATCTGCTCACCGCAAATACAACTGGAAACAAATTAATCTTTGTTGTAAACATACAATTATATTAATATTAATGTGTCTATACCGATGGCAAGTAGGTAATGTTAAATGCTCCAGTGGAATAAATAATTAATTTATTATTTTTATAAACAATAATTATTAGCCTGAAACACTCACCCAAATTGAAAAAAACCTTTCCGAGCAAAGATAAATGTCGCCGACAGGACTCGAACCTGCACCTTTCTGATTGCCGGTCAGATGCTCTACCATTGAGCTACGTCGGCTTATCGCAAACCCGCCAAGTTAATCAATATATACTAGTGTTTCATTCAATAATTACTGTTTTTATTATATTTCACCTGAAAACAACAAACTTTATTAGTATGAGAAAGGCTTGTAACGGCTAAATCCCTCAAATAGATGTCGTCGAGACAAATTAAGTCTACATTTTATTGGTGAAAATTGCTTTGACTTGTCAAATATTTATTAATTGATAAACTAAAGTTCTTAAAAACTAATCAATCAGAAGGGTGCAGTTTCGAGTCCTGTCGGCGACATTTATCTTTGCTCGGAAAGGTTTTTTTCAATTTGGATGAGTGTTTCAGGCTAATAATTATTGTTTATAAAAAATAATTGTTACCCTTTGCGCTATGCACAAAAATCTTGTCTTAAGTTTTTAAGAACTTTAGTTTATCAATTAATAATTAATTTATTAACTAGTTGCTGGTTCACGATTTTGCTGAGTTTCAATACTCTTTTTTTTCGGAACGTGTTTTCTCAAATATGTTCTTGTCTTAATTTTGAAAGGAAATTGTATATTTCGAAACTCCAGAGCTTATAATTGTGATTATGTTCCCAGATAAGAAATATCCCGTTGACCTAGAAATTTCAGAAAAAAACGACAGTACATTTTTCATTACACCTAATCTCGCCGTTTTTTGCTTAAATAATTCAATTAAAATTTACAAACGTATCATTTAAAACAATGTATTAAGACGTTCTGATGATTGATTAACAATTCAATCAGAATGTATACTATTCTGTGGAGGAAAATGCATAAAATATACTCGTAAATAATTCTAACAACGTTATGTTATTATATCAATTCGTATTGACTTTGATACTAACGTATTATTTTGTAGGCGAACTACAACAATAGAAAAGCATACTCTTATACCTCGACCACACAATCGCTCAACCCAAACTCGGTTGCATAGTTACTATAAATCGGGTAACTACACGATCGGCCAACGCTCCAACTACGAACTTCAAACTAGTGATGCCATTTTAGGTAAAATCTATCGATCTACCGATATTCATAGAAAGTCTACCAAAATTTATAACATTATTGACACAATTCGTTTCTCATTAGGTAGTCATAATACCGGAAATAAATATAACAGATATCTGTTGCGCCTGTTTGAGCTCCGTATTTTATTTTTACGGACAGCCTGAGTCACTAGATTATACATCGGATTACATTAATTTCATTATTCAGGTAATTTATCATGAAAAACGGAGCTATACAAACTATACAATTATTATTATTAGCATAATTTTGTTATATATGCGTATTTAGTGCATATTTGAGGCTTTTTCGTCATTATAAACATAGTTCAATCATATTTTATTCTTCGCGCAGCACGTCCGTCGGGACCGCCTGCCGAACTTGTACTGAACGGCTAATGTGTGGAGGCTGGTTGGTGCGAGTTCCGCCAACTATTTTGAAGGTTGGGCCAACTAGTTCGCCACCGAGGCGATCTCGGGCGAACTCGCCGAACTCGATCCAAC
>JAHDVE020008873.1:0-103679 GCA_022606495.2 Halesus radiatus | reverse complement strand
GGGCTAAATTAAAGCGATTCCAAAAGGCGCGCTGGGTTGCGACCACAGATCATCCGTTCGATAAGTAGGCCTCAACGGCAAACGCAAGCTCCACAGTTTTACAACGCATGATGGCGACTAAACTGTGTCGAGACAAAATTTTATAGTTCCGCCTCTCGAATGAGACCACTAGCGCTCCGCTACGGCATCAACCGACTGAATGGCGCGCATTTAACAAAAAGGAAGTTATGCTGCCGCACCCTGTATTTTATTACTCAGATGCTGTATGATTTCAAAACAATTCAATTTTAAAAATAGAGATCAATTCTCTGCATTTTTTTTCAATATATATATTACTCTTTATTTCTAATTAGGCAAATTGATTGTTCATTTGAAGAAAATAATTTGTAGCTTTTTAGTCAATCTCCCGTAAAGTGTTCCCCAAACAAACTTCAATTGCATTATGTATTTTGAAACGACGTCGATATTTCCAACCAACTTAAAGTTTCCATAGTTCGACACGCTTTAATCAATCTCTGGCCACATGCTTCCATCACAACATATTTCATGATAGATGTATGCCCACTGCCTGCCGTTCACCGGATTACATCTTTCTACCGCTCTCCTCGAAATTTCCCCCATTAATCTTACCGGAATTACAAGAATGGATATATTGTAGTGATTAAATACAAGAATGAACATATTGAACTAATTTGATAAAAGATTGAATACATCGAATCCTAATGGTAATAACAGGATTGGACACACAAGTTCATAGTACCTACTTGATTATCTAATTGATCCGACGAGCAATACTGTAATATAAATTTGTTTGGAAATGTATTATCAAATGATGTCATATGGCAGAATACTACATTGATTTTTATCAACAGTATTGTCCTCTTCAAAAGAATATTAAAAGCACGTGCACGAAAGCTGTGTAGTCATGAGATACGATTTTTCAAACATTCCTTAGAGTAAGTAATAAGTAATTTACTGATTAGATCCTACCCCCTCTCCTCGTCGTAGTTTTTTTTTAAATTAAAGTTTTACGTAGGTAGGTATATAAAATTCAGAATTTTAAATATTCATTGAATAATTATGCATATACTGTATCCCAAAGAAAACAAATAACAAATATCCTCCTACCACTCAACATTGAACTACATGAACAGATAAAAACTATCAGCTGTCATTGTAAAACTTTAACGCCAAATGATAAAACTCGATGAATAAAAGCTGTAAAACCTTAATTATCAAAATGACATAGTTGTAGGTTTGAATAGCCTCTCTTGAAAAATTCGCCGGCTTTATATTGTAAAAGAAAAACAGGCTGTAATCGTAAAAATGATTGAAGTTTTCGTCATCGACACCTAACCCCCGCAATATCATATTTCAGAGCACCGCCCCAGCTGGGATGAGACTTTTCACCGGGCCGGTGGAGAAGGTACTTAAATGGCATAAGGTTCTGCAGGAAACGGGAGTCAACGCCTTATTCGAAGTGATTGGTAAGTTGATCCCACAGCCTTATCGATATCCGAATCCATAGCCGGCGCCGCCCATCTTCACATCTGTGAAGTGGTTTATAATATTTCACGTGCCGACGAAAATGTTACCTAAGAAACTTGTAAACTTTTGTAGTTTATGAAAAATGAAATATTTGCCTAAATGCTTTTGTTTGTAATTAGGACTTGGTGGGTCACCCATTATCACAAACACAATAAAAAAATATGGATGTAAAATCCCCTTGTGTTGTCATTTTTAATCAAATTAGTACAAATATATAACAAAAAGTATTTTTATCAATTTTACCCGGTTTGGCAAAATTGGTTTTATTTGTTACGTAATTACTTTTCTGATATTGGTGGAATTTTTCTTTTTCTTCTATTTGTGTTTACTAGTTAGTTACTAAAGTTATTCTTTTAATTTAAATCAGACAGTTAAAAGAAAATCGATCAAAATGTGAGATACATTATGTTACTGACTGTAGAGTACTTAAATACTTTATTTAAATAATTTATTCATAATTAACTTTATCGAGTTTATTTACGTTGGACGTATTTCCAGGCCACAAAACAACACGATCCAAAAGATTTACGTAGTTATTACGAGGTCTGCAAAGTTATTTCAAATAATTCATCAATAATCAGTGATGCTCCCATCGAGAAGGACCAAATCGAAGTAATTAGTCTGAATAACGCGAAGATATTGAGGGGAACGGCGTGCGGCCTATTTCAAACTAAACTTAATTTTGGATTTGAGGCCAAAATACTCACCTAAATCTAATGATCTTTTTTTCATAAAAAGGTATATCAAATATTTACGGATTAGGTGTATTTTTTTTTCTGAACTTACAATCGAATTATAACGATTTCAACGGCAACTTTAGCAATTATTTAGGGACTAATGGTGATCATTTTTTTACCTCGTCTACTATGAAACAATAATAAAATAATATAATAAAAAATAAATAAAAAAAATTGTTAAAATAAGCATAGCGACCATTTTACGTTGGAACACAAATTTGCCGTACATAATTTGAAATATCGACCCGAAAAAAGGTTTTATTTTATTTTATTTTTTGTTTTTTTTTTATTGTTGTTATTTTATGTAATAAAATTCGTACAGTAAATATGTTAATTAAAAAAAAAACCGTTAATCCGAAAATAATTTTCAAAGTTGCCTCGAAAATTACGAAAAATTGACTTCTTTAATACCCTACACTTCTTAATTTAAACAAAAATATTTATAATTTGCACGAGTTTACCATACCTTTAATTTAAAAAAAAACATCATTCAGTTTGAAAGGTCAAATCTAAAATTAAGTTTTATATGAATCAGATCGCGCAACTGTTCCTCTTTAGCATTTATGGGAGAAAGAATTAGAGAATTCTTTAGAGTAACTCTAGAAAATGATGGCGAGTGAGGTACCACCACAAGTTGTAGTTTTTTTTTAAGAACCGTCAATAACAAGATTAATACAACTGGAACGAACGGCTTCGCTCGGCGGGACATGTAGCAAGGATAGAGGGTAGATCACCATAGAGGTTTTTTAATTAAGAAAAATCGTATCTTGTATCAATGGTGCTATAAATATTAGTTAGAGATAGTTAAAGTATTATTATTTCTAACACAAACACAAAAAATTGTTCTTAAACACATAGCTCAATTTAATATAATAATAGAGCGATTTCGGAAGTACCCTTCATTCGTCAGGACAATATTATGTTAAATTGGCGTGGTTCAAAACAAATCCACGCGTTTATAATATAATTATGGAAAGCCACAAAGTAAATGCTTTTTTACGAATATGTAATAATATTTCATTTTCATTCCAATATCAACAGGCAATGAAATATATTATGTTCTCTAGACACAAATATATTTCGCCAAACTGAAGAGAGAGAATATGAAAGCATTTCTCGGAAATCTCCGAGATCCTTGAAAACATAGTTTCTCTTGTTCCGGCAGAATATTCGTGGAAGTGTGAATTCAGAGACAGCCGAGTTGTTGAGTTGAGAAGCAGAGAGCAGGGTAAGTGCGGCACGTCACCACTGAACGCCATCACAACTCGATTACGGCAGAATTTGTACAACTTCCATTTAATGACATTCAAATAATACGATTTGTGACACGGCGGTCTTCGGGGACGATATTGTAGGCACTGGATGGGTCCGTGGGACGTGATTCAATGACCTACAGCTTTATACAGGCTCGCAGCCGACATCAATCTGTCAAATGTATTTACTCAATTTATTTTCTAAACACACAACTATTTTAATTTCATTTGTAGTTTTTACCCAGACAGCATCCAATATCGGATAAAGGGGACACCTCCGACGTTACATTTTCACGCATATTCAACACATTTAATCATTATTGGTAATATTTTCTTTAGAAGGTAGGTAACAAAAAATACTGTGTACATATTTTATAAATGCAAATAGATATTACGTTTATAAAAAGTATTTTCAGATTTGTTGTCATTTATTTCTTGTAACCCTTTTTTGAATAGAGGAAATTATTGAAAACATTTTTCATTAAAGTTATTCAAATTATAATAAGGGAACTCCCGTGAAAAATATACTGGATTTAAACATATGTATTCATATAGATAAGCTAACGCAGATTCTGAATTTATAACTTTTTTAAATATACGAGTACGTAGATTTTATAAATCGTTATTTAAAAATGAATAAGAATCATCTCATCAAAACACCTCGTTATATTGGTACTATTGCATTTGTAATATTTGACGTAACGTGCTCATTCTGTTTTTGGATTAGTATGGATATTTTTTATTTTTCACTTTGATTTTGTATTTTTTTATTTTAGCGAAATTCAAACTTAATTTTGGTGACTTTAAGCTCTATAATTGTTGTTCAATATAAAAAAAACTATTATTAGTGAAAAAGATTAGAGTATTTATGAAGAAACCAATTATTAATACACGGATATTATGATAATATTAATGATCAATACTATTATTATTCTTTGAGTTAAAGTTTCTAAAAAGGTACATAATTTTATTACTTATGTTTAGTTATGGTTTACTATGAATAAAATATAAAATTATGTACGGTAAAGCTCATCCTTGTTTTGATATTTGAAATTCTTCACAAAATAAAACAAAACTGATCAAAACCGACCGGTCATAGATTTGGTGCGTTTTGGCGGGCTTTGAGAAATCGAAACTTTGAAAATTATTTTAACCATGAAAACTAACCTTAGAAAAAAAAAACTAAATAAATTTACTGGTATTTAAGCTTGAACGTCATTATTGATAAAGAAAATTGGACTGGAGTTCCTTATTAGAGGAGTGTAGTCCATAGAGGCTGTGTAACATTTAAAAGCAACAAATATAGTATAATAGTATTTTTCCAAGAATCATTATCTTGCTTATTGCTGACTTAGTTTGACATACAAAAAATTTCTTCCAATAATAATTTGTTTATATTTCAGCTAAATGTGTGAGCATCCGCACCGGCCCTGGCTGCGCCAAGTATCTCCTTCTGCGGGACGCCTTCGGACCCGTGCTCCAGGCCACCTACTATGAAATAGACTTTCTGCTTCCAGAAGTCAGGCCTGGATCCATTTTAAGGTTCTTTTTTTTACATTAATCCGCACAAGAGTCTCAACTGCTCCCAACCATCTGGAGCCAGTGAGACTATGGCATCCCCAATTGGGGAATGTTGTGAGGCTGAAAGTATTGGGGATGGGAAGGAGAAGGGGTAGAGGAAGGTGGGGAAATACCTGGCTATTCAGATCTGGTCACCAAACACGGCTAAAGCCATTTCAAGCAACTCTTCAATTCTGAATGGTGGTCTTTCACCAGGGCGATACTGAAAGTATCTTCCACTCTGGAAGGTTGGCATCCAAATTACGCACTAAATACTGATTGCAATTTTAAAACGCAGAATAAGCTACGAGTACCTTCATTATCATCACTTTAGTGAAAGGCCGCTCCTAGGAAACGCTGCTTGAAATGAATTGTATTTAGTAAGTAGGTTGGAATAGCCAGCTCCTCTTCTCTCTTCCCTTCCAAGTTTTGTTATGCAACTCAACTTTCCTCATTCGTAGGTGCCATAGTCATAGTGCCATAATTACACTAACAAAATAATTATATTTTTTTATTTAATTTACAATAATGCCACAAAGTACTGACGAAGTGAAAATATTTCTCGCCTATATATTTTTTGGAAAGGTATATTCAAATCGTTGTTTCTGCTAATAATAGGCAACATGTTGAACGAGATACCTCCACCATTTGCCTACGTCACCACCGTCAAGGTGTACGAGTATCTACGTAACCTCATTAAAACCAAGGTTCTGTTTCGTTAAACTTTTTTACGCGTAAAAACTTTGAGCTCATGTTTCGAGTAGAAATATAATGTTTTGTCGAAAAACTTTCATGACATTATTATTATTTGTTGTAAAGGTTTGCCGAGCGTCGTTTTGAAAGTTATAACGACAACCCAACTTCAAATGTGGAAATAAACAACTACGGACCACTACCACTAGCCCATTTACTACGGTGGCCAAGTTGCTTTTTATGAAATTTTACGACGGCCCAAAAAGTTTTTGTAGTAAATCTCAAACTGTGTTATGAGACTTTGATGATACAATATATAGATACAGGGCATGGTTTATTGTCCGCTAGATGAATTTGATTTTGTATTGAAAACATTCGAAGTGTAAGGATACCCCACTAAAACTCCGCAACGAAAACTTTTCTTGAAAGGAGTCGACGAATTCAGGATCAAACCTTAACTTGAAAAGTCATAGCTCTTACCTCGTTTAAATGGATAATGTAATTGTCTATCATTGGAAAATGTTAACCACATGACGTATCTAGGCGTAAAAATTGATCACAAATTAAAGTGGACATAAAAAAATAAAAACTTTAACTTAACTTTTAAAACAATCAGGAATGTCCTCAGTGCAAAAGATTTGATTGAGATCTATTTATTATCTATGTACAAAATGCCATCATGAAAAATATACTTTCTGTCCCTGTAAGAACTAGCACTGAAGAAATCTTCAACAAACTTAACATTACGTCAGTAAAACAATACAACTGTACATTCATAAATACAAAAAACAAGAAATAACAACAAGCACACATTAGAAACACACATCCAACAAGAAATTATAAACATAAAATTTGGAGAAAAAACCTCCTTATACTATGTTATTCTCTATAACAAAATTCAGGGGTAGGCCGAGCGAATGGTTCACCATAATCCATACATTGTCTCATATGAACTCTTTCGATATTCCTCTACGTTCTCTAGACATCACCCGACTTCAAGTATTTCATTCATTTGATCGTGGCACGTCTTCCAGGGGAGATCCAATAATTTTTTTAGTCAGCGTCATTTTTATGTCTTCCTGACAATTTTTTCTCTTATTAAAAAAAGTTCACATTGTTACGAGAACACTACACTTTTTAGATAAAAATCAAATTGCAATCAAAGAAGGACGGACGGACAAGCATTTGCACAGATAGTCGCTGGACACTTAAGGCCGTTCTTCCCAACTTTTCTAATGATCAATTTGATTCACCGATCAGCCAAGTGTTTTGTAAGTATTCGCTCTGTTTGCCTGTTTCCAAGCATTTTCATCCTAAATTGTCTATGGAGGATGCTGTCCACTGTAAAATAGTGCCAGCCCACTTTCATATACGATAAAATAGTAACCGCCCACTTTCAAGACAATAAAGTGATATCAAAGTAAAAAAAATTCTATATAAAATAACATAGGTGAGTTAACATTATATTTATTATGAATGCATATCATTTGTTTTAAAAACTAATACGACATCAACATTTTACACTTCACAAACCTGTGTGTTAAAAATATGTTAAAAATAAAGTGTTAACTTGACTTTTGCTAATGTCGCGAAGCACATGGTTCGTTTCGTACATTTGACAAGGCCAACTAAAGAACAGACATGGGTGTGCGGCCTCCAAATTACTAAGTCAGTGCTGTCATATTTTAGTGTTCGTATGTCACATGAGAGTGGATTTTCGCCGTTGGAAGTTTTATGAAAATTAAGATGTTTAAATTATTAAGATTAACACAATTAAAAGGGAAAGGGGTAAAGAAACAAATAAATTACTTACAATATTAATGTTTATACAAGGAAATTGGAAGTGATATTTGAACATATAATATCAGATTGAAAAAAATCAATGGGTAATTCATATATTTTAAGTGAAAAAATAATTTTCAAACATTCTGGAACAAAAAACTTATTATTATTTATTTGGGCAGTCAAAACTTACTTTCATTTTATTGTTTAATAAAGTGTTTTAAAAAAAAAAAAAACAATATTACATAAATAATTATAATAAAAAAACAGAATTAACAAATTTTAAATTAACTGTACTAATAATGTATCTGAAAAGTAAAGCATATAATGCAAGAGAATTGATGGTAAATATAACTAATTAATTTTTTCTACTTTTCTATTTGATTCTGAACATCTTTGTACAGCAAGTTCATCGTTTTTATTTTTTACCAAGTTACTCAGGATGATTTTACAGGTTCAGGCAAATGTTTTCTAGCATTATTTGCAAAGTTTTTTTTACAAATACATTAATTGATAAAATAATTATGGATCAAAAAATAATGATTTAATTTGGAAACACTTAACACTTATTTAGAAACACGAAATTTGATCATTTGGGCCCCACGCGAAACAATTTACATTTTACGCATTGAAAGAGTGCACAAGAAATTTTTAAGATTTTTATTTTTGCGTCTCTACGGACGGTACCCTTGGCTATACCCATCTATTTATATTTTGGCATGACCAATTACCACCCCTTCGAGGCACGTAGAGGTATTGCTCTACTAAAATATTTTTTTCTTTTGCTTAACGGTAAAATATTTAACAATGAGATTCTCAAAGGAATTTTTTTGTACCAAAATTTCACTCTCGAGGACGTCGTCACAGCCTCTTATACAGTCGAGCGAGCCGTACTAACTCATTTGTAAACTCACCTGTTGGGAGAGCCACGTGCTTTCTAAATATGGTGAATCAGGAAATCGATCTGTTTTCTAGGTCGTATAACGTATTTTCAGGGTTTTTGGCATTGCATATACACTGCATAAACGGGATTATTATAATTAATTAGATTAATAATATGTAATGTTATAAATATTTGAACAATTTTAATAAATAAATACATACCACAGATCTTACTTAAAATATAGAGTTGATTCTGACCAAAAATAAAAAATATCAGGAGAAGAATCCAAAAGTTTTTGCAAACTAAACCAAGACTGTAGCAACAACCGGACTCTTAGTTGGAAATATTAACTTTTCTCTATATAATTTCAAAATCAATTCTTTGGGTACGTTTTCAACATCTATCTTCTTATCTAATGACTGAAGTCATGCTGCGCATGGATAACTTTTTATTTATTCTCAATTCCCTCTTAACACTATACCCAGCAATATATGTAACAATTGGCATTAAATCCTCGGGAATGTTATCTAAGAAAATTCAGAATATATTACATCATTATAAATGGTTACATCCACAGATACATTATTAATTGGTGCCCTTGCTTGGGGAAGAAGTGTCTTTAATGGAATATTATTTCCTTTACATACTAATATAATGCTGCTTTTAAAGTGAAGTTTTGTTTCACCTTTTAAGACCTGCACCTGCATATAGCTAATGTAATAATTAGCTCCACTCATTTAGCGATAACCACATCTCGCTTCCAAATCACCATTCTATTTTGTACACGGAGAACATAATAATAATACTTGGATGACTTGTATAGCGCCGTTTTTGAGGCGCTGTGGCCAGAATCAAAATATATGGGATAAATAATAAACATGACTTTAAGGTGGTTGTGAGAGCTTGGGAGAGGTACCGATGGGAATCGTAACCCGCCAATTCTTTAACCTTCTGGACATGTTCTGTAAAAAGTTAATATTATCCAAACAATCTTCTCTGATGGGTTCCCTTTGCGGATCGTTGATGCGCTTTCCTTCGAATGCCGCTATACACGTTAATAATTTTCCACCATTTACAAATAGATTTAAAAAATGTAATATATCTTCAGGGTCTATAAACATTTCAGGATTTTAACCCTGCAATAGTTTTTTCATTAATTTTTTTAATGCTAATGAAACATTTTGTTTTTGAATACTACTAGGATACAATGGTTTACATATTTTTCTTTTATGTTATATAAACGCCCAGAGGTCTTTTACACACAAGTACATCATTTTTAATCACACAGAAATATAAAAATAGAAAACATGCACAAAAGTTAATTAAACTAGAAAAAATAATAAAGAAAAAACTGCGTGAAAGCTAAAAATACACAGGAATATAAAGGAACAGGAAAAAATAATAATACAATATCCACAAAGTCAATATTAACATTAATAACAAATAAGTAAGTGATGTAAAACGTAGTAGTTAACAATAATTTAAAACTAGGTAGAAATAATTCGTTTATACTTTTTTCGAAATTTTCCAAGTTTAGATTATTGTCAAATACATCTATACCTTTTAAGTATTTGTTACCAATAAGCATTGAATTGGGGAATGCAAACTATAGTTGGAACGGGATATACATATGTAAAATGTTAATGTTTGTCTTGTAGTTCATTTAGGTATGTATAGGTTGATTAAATGCAGGAGATGAGAAAAATCGAATTTACAATTTAGTAATTTTAATGAAAAGGTTAGATCGTTAATTTTCCGTCTGTTTTCTAAAGTTGGTATATTCAAAATATTCATTAACTATGAGTAATTTATATGTAGTTAAGGTATGTTAACTTTAAAATTTATGAACCGTAAAAATTTTCTTTGATTTCTTTCTACAATATGTATTTTGTAGAAGGGTTACCACACTTGGAATTATGTTCTATTAGACTTCTAACTAGGGATATGTACAACTATTTTATTACTTGTAACGATTCAAACAAAAAATATTTTTCTTAATATAAGTCCTAAATCTTTCATACCCTAGTTTACAATTTATCGATTGTGAGCAATGAAATTTAGTTTCTCATCCATTATAATGTCGAGATCTCTCATTTCCGTAACTCGTTCTAGATTTATTTAATTTATTGAATAGTCAAAACTTTTTTTTCAATTTGGGTGAGTGTTTCAGGCTAATAATTATTGTTTATAAAAATAATTGTTACCCTTTGCGCTATGCACAAAAATCTTGTCTTAAAAACCTTAGTTTATCAATTAATAAAAAAATATTTGATAAGTCAAAGCATTTTTCACCAATAAAATGTAGACATAATTTGTCTCGACGCCATCTATTGAGGGATTTAGCCGTTACAAGCCTTTCTCATACTAATAAAGTTGGTGATTTACAGGTGAAATCTAATAAAAACGCTAATTATTGAATGAAACACTATTATATATTGATTAACTTGGCGGGTTTGCGATAAGCCGACGTAGCTTAACGGTAGAGTATCTGACCGGCAATCAGAAGGGTGCAGGTTCGAGTCCTGTCGGCGACATTTATCTTTTCTCGGAAGGTTTTTTCAATTTGGATGAGTGTTTCAGGCCAATAATTATTGTTTATAAAAATAATTGTTACCCTTTGCGCTATGCACAAAAATCTTGTCTTAAAAACTTTAGTTTATCAATTAAGAATAAATAATATTTTTTCATATCCAATTTAGTGACAAAGTAAATTATTCTTAAAAGATTTTTATTAATTTTTCTAATTATGCGTGTATATGTCCAACTTTCCCAAGCGATTCTAAATGTTCCGGCGTTCGGATAAAGGAAATCATTTGCTTGAGGATTATTTGGTTGGTTGGTTCCAGCGGGGAACAATGTTCTCTGTTTGACCAGCACCTCAAGTAACCGAGTACCCGAGTACCCGGGCCCGGGTATGCCCGCCCGCTGCATCACGATTAAACAATGCGGCGTTGATTCATATTATTATATTGCCGACTCACTGGACCTCCCATCAACACGTATTGGATCAAATAATGGATAACATAAACATAACATTAACATTCCCACATTGTACGGGGGCGGTCAAAATTAACCTGTCATAAACAATTCAAAAAATCTTATATGTTTGTACCAAGGTAAATTTTTATAATTTAATATATATACTGGGCCGAAAGAAATGGCCTATTTTTTTAATGCGGCCAAAAATTTTTTTTCTAATATTCTTCTCTTCACTATCGCCATATGGATGGGCATTGCTGTTAACGTTTTTTTGTTCATCAATATTATTATTTATTTGAACATCACATACCTTATTTGAGTCCCATTGACCAGAGCTAGTAGTGCTTTAACACTTATAATTTGAAATATAAAAAAAAAAAGATCTGTGTTAGAATTATTAGCAAGAACTTAAAAACTCACTAAACCAACATTGGATTAAAATCTGTGACTTCTGGGCCCAGAGCCAAAACTCTCACTGCACTGCCAGACAGTGACTTTAACTGGAGAAACATATAGCTGATAAAGTGAAAAAAACACCGGTTTTTCTTGTTAGTTGTTAAAAATCGGGTTATTTTCATTTTTCATTTTTAAATGGTAAAATTGATTACATCTCTGCGTCCGTCTTAAATCGTAGGTTCCCAACGGGGGCGGTTCCACCCACAAGGGGCGTTGGAAAGATCCAAGGGGGTGATGGTGGCCTTGAGGGCAAATGGGGGTCGGTGAAGGGCTGACATGGGAAACGAGGGCAACAAAAAATTAACTGATAAATTATTCTATTGGTGGATTCATAGTTATTTTAAACATTTCTTTACGGTGTTATAACACCTAACGAGGTTTCTCGGGACCCGTTGTCAAGTGAACAATAATGTACTATATTATATTATAATATATAAAATATGCGTATAATCATAATGGAGAATGGGGGTCATGAAATATTGTATCTGAGTACAGAGTAGACTGCAGAAATGAGAGTTATTATCTCTTAGTCACGGTGTATATATTTAGATGATTTCATCGTATTGTTGCGTAAGAAGAAATGGGAAGCGGGTGAAAAATATAGTCCAAAAGTAGGCGGTGAGAAAAATAAAGTTGGGAACCTCTGATCTAAAATGATGAACGCTGCCATGCGAAGTGCTCGTCGGTGTAAATAAATAGTATTGAAATGTGTTGGCAAATAATGATGTCACTCGCAGCCTGTCGTGGGCCTGGGCCAGCTCGTTGTTGGCAGACACAGACACCCCGAGAGGAGAGGCGAACTATGGAGCTATAAAGTTATGGCGCTATCAGCGTTGCATCGTCCATCGGCTATCGGCGATCCCGTCTCTCCGTTGTGTGAACACTGTACAGGTGGCTTCACCGCGGATAAACGTACTGCCCGAGAGCAACTGTGAGATTAAACAATCAACATTGAAATGACATCTTCTTTTAAATATATTTTTTTAAAAGAAAGTTGAACATTCCGGGGCCACAAATAATTTGACAAAATTAGAAATTCTTGTACTACCATGATAATTAGTGGATTATGTTTATTGAGCAATGATTGAGGACTTGAGGGCCCTTCGCACACGGGGACATTTACAACCGACTCGAGTTTTGTACGCGTATTATACACGTCGCTCATAGGTTTCCGCTATACTATTTTGCTAGGGTTTGCACATGACGCGACGTGTCGACTACGGGTTTGACGTCAGTCGCCCGCTACTCAGAGTACTGGATGCACGCTACGCGAGTCGCATACGCATATACAATTGTAGATACTCGTTTGAATAGCGTCCGGAATTGACATTAAATTTGTTTTATAGATGGAAAAGTATCCATCATCATATAACTTTAATTAAATAATAGAAAGTATAATTTTTTTCTTATCATTCTCATGTAGTTCCTTGGCGGCGATGAATGCCCAAGTAAATTTTTTTTTTGTATGGGTATAACACAAAATCTTCTTTTTGATCGTTTTTTATGCTTAAAATAAACAGAAAGAAAAACGTCGTCTTCATGGCTAGTCTCTTGACATCGTATTAATTGCACGTGACAAAATAAAAAAAACAGTACAGTGTAATTCGGGTAGCGCCGTTTAGGGAAACCAGGATCAAAGATTAGCATATCAGTAGGCGACTTGTGGTTGCATCGTAGTCGTGTAGCTTGTAAATATCCCCGTGTGCGATGGGCCTTGCGCTCTGTCTTACATGGGCGAAGGAAAATGCGACGACGACGCGATGCCACGCGGCACAAAATTTTCAAATGATTGGAATATCTTGGAAGGGTCCTATGTGACAAATATCAAGCGACGAATGGCGCGGTGCAGCTCGGGACTTCATCAACGCGATCGATTGATTCGATGTTTTCGGTTATAGTGGACACAACTGTATTTGCTATTTTTCATCATGGCTGAAGTAATTTTTTTATCTGTGGTACACAAGTATGGCCTGTACTGTGGAACAAAGGGGACAAAAGGTATCAACCGCCGCTTTTCCATAAATCGCTGGCTCAATCGCGTTTGCGCAACTTCGCCTAAGTAAGGACGCAGGGTTAAAGGTTGAGCGCGCGACTTCTGGGTCATGACCCTATGCTTTAGACCGCTCGACCACCTAACTGATCAATTCGACCTTTCCCATATTTATATTAACAAATCTCTTCCCATGGCCTCTGGCTTAAACCGCCTCACAACGTCAACCAATTGTGAGGTGTTGGGCTCTTACGGGTCTGATTTCTACAGAGGATCAAAAGGAGTAAAGTTTTTGTTAGAGTGGCAATCTGGAACTCAATGGAACAATGATCAATATATTTCATTCAATTTCAGAGGTGTAATACTACCCCGTTTCTGTGTTTGTTACGACGTATTATTTGCAGCACCTTTTAGGTGATTTTTGACGACAGCGGCGCTACAAAACTTATCCAATTAATATTATTATTTTAGTGTTAGAACTGTTTCAACATTTTTGAAGTTGACTGTTTGATACTTGATGATCTGAGGATCGGAATAAAGACAGAAAGTGGATAAAAGAGACAAAGATTTTTACAGTTTTACTTCTCTTTGCCTCAAGTAAATTTGCTTCTTTTATTAGAGGAATATCTTTTTATAATTAAGATTAAATTACACTTCTAAATGTTATTGTTAAGTTTAGTAATTATTTTGTATCTACCATTTGATAATGGTTTTGAATGCCCAAACAGCTGTCACAATAAAAAAAAACTGAAAATCTAGCATAACTTAATACAAACATTATTAAAATAGAATGATCTTGAATTATTTGTAGTTCTACGAATTAAACACAATAACAATAAATGGACGATTGGTTTTAAATTTATTTATTTTTGATCTTTGATATTATACCGTTATTAACGAAATGTTTTTATTTTTATATATAGAGCATTGCGCGAACATTGAGCCAGCACGTGGCAAAATGTTAGGTGGGTTCGTCATTCACCATTAATTACTCGATTCGTGATTCCAATTTATTAAATATAAGCTACTCATTTCGGAGATTCGCAATATTTGGAATACACTACCAATATCAATTTGGTGAGGGTTTAGTTACGTATAAGCATTATTACGTAACAATTATTTTCTTCTCTAACTTCCTCGTCTTCCCCATATTTAACAAATTTTTAATTTAATTCCTTCCATTTATCCCAAAAACTCTGTAAATGAAATATTGGACATAAAAGAAGATCGATTTTTTATGTATATTTAGGAAACACCCAGGTCTCCCAAGAAATAAGTTTGTGTGGTTCGCTCGATTGTATAGGAGGTTGTGATGACGTCCTCGAGAGTGAGATTCTGGTTCAAAGAAATTTATTTAAGTCAGAATCTTACTGAAATGTGAAGCACAAGTTACAAAGAAAGAAAGAAAAAATTGAGAGAGTTACTGGCTTTTATTGTGATCATCTGAAATACAGAACTGTATATTAGGTGAAATTAATAATTTACCAATGTTCTATCGAAAATAGAAAAAAAAAACCATCTAATTTTTATTTATTTTCTAAAACATTCGCACATTTTTAGTATTTTGTCACCACAACGACCTCCGCGATTCGGTAGCTCCGCGATAGTGGAAAACGGATATAGTCCAGATAGCAGCCAGTGGATTTGCATTAGGATAATGCGGCCATGTTAACAAGCGAATGGACCCGCCTCACTCCTGATGAGCCTGTAAATATGTACGGACGATGCAACGCGATACTATCGCGCCACCTAATGATAATGGCGCGATAAAACGATCCACCGGACTTCGCATTGAATACATTTCATATTTGCGCGACCATTCTGAATTGGTTGTAAATACAACTAAAACATTCTAACACTTACAATAATAATACTACACCCGGTTAATTTTAGTATGATAATAGTGAGTAAAGTTTTACAATTCAGACTCATTAGATTATTGAATTCATTTAAGCCTAGTAAAGTTTGAAGTGTCTGTTTGGAATTTTTAAGTTTTTTTTTTCTCTTTAAACCGAAACTAAAAAAATAATTTATATATAATTAATACAGTGTATTAAACCAAACTAAAAGCCTGTTTCACGTATAATTAATATAAAATATAATATATAAAATAGTTTATTAAGTTCTTAGTTTGGATTTAAAGAGAAAAAACTTGCCCAAACTTGATTAAATTGGAAAACCTTAGTTAATAGTTTTGGAAAGGGAAAAATATTTTTGTTCAATAATGTTCAGTGGTGGGTTGTTTTTTTTTCCGGTGAAGATATTTCTTTAAAATACTTGTTACTCTATTTAAAAAAGTTAATTAAACTCACCAGAATATGTATTGTATCAATACAGAGTAGAAATTAAGATTTTGTTTTCATTTTGCATGATGGAATACCCAGATGATTAAAAAATGCATCGTCCTTGTACGCAGGGCGTAACATGTTCAAAATCTGAACAGATTGTTTATATACATAAATGAATAAAAACATTTTCTTAGTATTCACCGCTTTGTAAATATTCTACATGTTTCGAAAGCGATGCTTTCATCATCAGGAACATAGGAATACTAAAAAATAATTTCAAATGATAAAAATTAAAACACTATAATGTAAGAATAGACAAATTATAAACAAAAACAAACATTGATTAAAGTAGGTAACTAATTAATCAAAAATGCTAATAAAAAAAATATTGTAAACATTGAATAACAAATTTATATTAGAACTTACAAAGAAATTACTTTTATAATTGATATTAATATGAAAATAAATTCAAGAGATAATTTATTTAAAATAAAAAAATATTATTTATTATATTTAATTCACTATTAACGCTTTTTTATTTCTAAAATTTCCAATATATTATAATTTCTACAATTAATTTTAAGAATTTTTATAATTCAGACGGTCGATAAAGTTTTTAAAACATATTTGAAATGCGCTTTTGTAGAAATTAAAAAAATATCCGAATTTATGAACGAACTACCAAATTTCTGTTACGTAATGAGCGGTTATCGGCCAGTTTTTTGTCTTGAATAATTTTCATCCGCTCTTCATCACTTTCACTGGTCGATGAAGAATCCATTTTACAAATGCATATTACAAATTGTCTTTTTAATTAAAATAGTGTACGGTTTCAAATAAGCGATGGTCTGATAACAACTGACATCTCGACCCCTTGGAATAACAAGGTTCCATCTGACACAGCAATGTCATGCGATAATGTGCTCTATGGAAGTTAACTTTATGAATAATTATCGCATAACATTGCCATGCCAGATGGAACCTTGTTATTCCAAGGGGTCGATCTATCAAATGACCGGCAATCTGACGACCGTTTATAAAACGGTGAATTCGGGCGGTAGACAAAATTTTAGGTAAACGTGGTATCAATTGTTACGAATAGATGGTTATAAAACCGGCCATAAAAATGAGTAGGTATATACTTATATTGTTTACGCGGAAAGTAATAATTATGTTGTTTGACATATTTTTAAATGAAATCACTTGTTTTTAATGACAAATTTATTTAATATTAAATACATTATTGATGTACAGTTAAAATTTTACCCTGAAGAAGCTTGAGCCAAGCGGAACCAGTTGGTAAAAAAATAGTGATCAAAAACAAAGTGTTTGTTTCATTTAACTAGCCTATTTATGCTTCATGTTTTGTGATAACCTTTATTTATTGATTGTGAGTAGATGTCGTCGATAGCGGTTTGGAAAGTAACTTATGTAATACAAGAGAAAGTATTTAAAAAGGGCTGCAGAGAAGAAATATATGTGTATGCTTTGGTGTAGTGATATATCCCCTGTCCCAAAGGGAAAGCCAGTTGCTCTGGTCTTGGACCTTCGATAAATTGTCAAGTAATTGGGCTTGACATTTTTTTTCCACATTCTTAATTTTATTCTATTCTTATCGGTGAGTTATTTTAGCTTTACCCATTTACCTTTGCAACGCTGAGCTCCCGCGACTTAATATTTCCGTAGTACACCGGCTGAGTCGTCTATTTTCGTAATAAATTACTTGCAGTTTCTCCAGAAGATCTACTTACGCCTAAAGAAATGATTTTTAACTCGTGTTATAAAAAAAAAAATTATGATAAAGAAATACAAAAATATTCTTGAAGTTTCATATGTTTTTTTATTTTTATTTTCCATAAGGCTAAATAAGTATTCTTCAAAATAAAATAAAAATAAAAATTAGGATATGTGGGTTTTCTGTAAATAAATACAGTACCATATGGCTTTGAACATCGGAAACATTTTTCATTTTCATCAATAAATTGGCTGAAAAATTGAAGTTTACAAATGTATTATCTCGTTATGAATACAGTTATAAAGAAAACAATTCAGTAATAGCCGAAGAAATATATTTAGAATTATTCAATATAAATCACCATGTACACTTAGAATCGGTAACTATGAAAACAAATTAGCTATAAAATTCCACGAAAAGAAAGTACGAGTACGTTTTGACATTACCGATCGAATTCGCCGACGTTCAACGAATTGCCTCGAAAGGCGACCATTCAAATTCGAAACATTGATTGATATGACTTTAGCCACGTTTGGTAACCTGTTCTAAAGAGCCACGAACTTCCCAACTTCCCCTTTCCTTCCTTTCTTTCATTATTCTCAGCCTCATAGGGATGTCATTGATCATTGGCCCATGTGGTTGAGCACCACATCATTTGATTTTTATATATTAGAGTCATATTTAATATTGATAGAATAAAATTTATATTATTTTTATAAACAAAGTTTTTTTAGATATTCTCTCTCGGAAATGACTGTATTCAGCCTCTATGCTCTGGAATGCACCCTCATTTGTTTGTTGTTTCCAAACTGCACAACAGAGGTCAGGGCCGTGCCCCTTTACTGACGATTGGCGGTCATAATAAATCTCATTAGTATTGCACCCTTCTTATAGAAGAACAAATATTTCTCTTTCCAACATTATTGCCTTGTTGTCGCATAAAATAAAGCAAGCAATTTATGTGAATTTGAAGTAAATCTGTGCTGTGATCTTATAATTGAAAAGAATAAACAATTGTGATCTTCAGAAGTGAACTAGCTGGATGCAAAGGAGATGGCTGATAGTGATCAGGTTAGAGGTGACCTTTCTTTGTATGTGGGCTATTTCTTACGGTGGTTTCTGGAGAGAGGAATATTCATGTTGTTTTTTTTTTTTTATATTTTAAATTAATACTAGGGTATAAAGCCCATTAATTCGTTGTGACTACTTACACGCCACAATCAGCATGCTTGTTGAAGAACAGTTGGGAGCGCGTATAGCTCTTGTGCGGTATTAACATAAAAACGGATAATTATTAATGGATATAAATATAAATTAAAATAAATCAAAGCAGTTACTTTTTCACCGTACATTAAAATTTTTGAAAAACAGTTTAGTAATAGTACACCACCTACATATGAATATTTAGTGCTTATTTGTTTTGCAGAGTGGCAGGGAAGATGGTGGGCTCTAACCGTATGCACGCGCTCAAGGTGCGCGATGCGCGTCCCGGAGAGCCGCCCGCCTTGCCGCGCCTCTGCGCCATCAGCCAGCACGTGGCGGCCAAGCTGCAGGCCCAACATCAGCATCACTAACCACTACACACCTAACACTACACCAACCAATATGGTACTAGATGCTAACTAAACACGTCGATCACCAGGTGACATATAAACCCCAAACGGTTTTGGTTTCAGTGAATGAAGGCTTCTAGTGGCATGTCCTTTGCTTCAGATTTGTAGCTGGCTAATTCTGGGTTCCCACCGTCTGTATTATATGGTTTATAACAAACAATAGAACAAACCTTTCTATGTTAGACAGGTATAAGGAACTCTAGTGAAAAATATAATGGCCTTAAAAATATTAGATCGGCAATCGCCGATTCTAAATATATAACTTGTGTTATTATATATAAAATTATACGTCGAATTTATAATACGTTATTTGAAAGTGAAAAAAAAAACTCATCAAAACACCTTGTCACGTTGGTACCTTTGCATTCGGAACATCTGATGTCACGTGCGCATTCTGTTTTTGGATTAGTATAGACATTTTTATTTTTCGGTTTTGTTTTGTATTTTAAATATATTTTTTTAGTTTTGGCAAAATTTAAACTTTATTTGGGTGACTTTAAGCTCTTTAAATGTTGTTCAATTTAATAAAAAAAACAGTTATTAATCACAGAAATGAAAGTATTCACGAGCAAACCAATGATCAATACGTATATTATACTCGTATGTTAATGCTTAGCACTATTATTATTTTTTGAGTTAAAGTTTCTAAAAAGGTAAAAAAAAATATTATTTTCGTTCATTTACGGTTTACCATAAATAGATAATTATAACATTGGGCTTCTATTCTACCGGGCATTTCAAGCCTGTTTTCATTTCATAGATTCTATAAAATAAATGACAGAATAGATGAGGTGGGAACACAGCTTAACGAGAATTGTACTATTTTATATTTTAATAAATGCCGACCACAATCAAATATTGAACACAATGAGAAAGAATGAGTTCGAATTAGTTTGATTTGTGTTGAAGTATTTCTAACTCCATCACATTTGATGACTATCAGTGCCATTTTGATATATTGACATTTGAACGGTCCCCGTTAAATGCCATTCTCAACCCGTTTCAGCTTTTGATCGAATTAATCTTGAAATTTGATTAGCTGGCAAATTTAACACCATGACCGGTATGCTTGGTGATTTTTCAAAATTTGATCAAATTCCGTAACGAGCCGAAAATTGACGTTTTGGGACCGTAATATCAATCATTCAATATTTCCCTGATCGTCGATTTCATGGTTGTCAAATGTGATGGATCCTTTTCAAATATGATAATTTATTGTGTTAATTACCTACCCATTTTTTATTTTGCATGATCAAGTCGACCATGGCATCGAGGATTCAGACCCCAGTGATATGCAGAGAGGATGCGTTTTTAGTATCGCCATAGGCCAGCATCCAAAAATACACACCATAACTACGGATGATTTATCTGTAAATTCTATTTGAAATACGTACTGGAATTTTACGTAATGCGTTCAAAATTGCTTTCACTGGTTTTCAAACTGCACCTATTTTCAGACATTCTGGATATATTTCATAGAATTTATGATGATTTAAAGATTTTTGTCATTTGAATCCTTATACATTTTCCTAATTACCCGTATAAAATTTACTAATAAATAACTCGTGACATTGCTTGAGTTAGCAACCTGCAAAGTGATGTTTAGGGCCATGTTTTAGTGCCGGCCATTAAAGATGTATTCAGAATTCCAATGGTTTTGCTATGTTTCCTCATCATGTTATTATCTGGGATCAATCTCTCTTACTTTCCTTTTTCTGATTCCATTTATTTTTTTCCGTTCTACAACATTCAAATACATTGAAGATGTCATAGCCCAACCAGATCCCAAAAGTAGAGATTCTTCTATCATCTTTCATGGCGTAACTCACCCGCAAACTATTTATGGCATGTCACAAGAAATTATTTGCATATATTTTAAAACGTGTAGAAATCAATAAGAACAATTATTCCAAAAACCCTCTTAAATTTATCAAATTTAATCACATCAATTTCAAACAGAAGGTAGAAAGCATCGAAAAAGCTCAGATGGACGTATAGTCAGATAAACACAAATATTATGCAATCTAATTTATTAAAACAAATGTTAATTTTAAATATTTCATTCAGCGAGCTAACACTAATATTGACGTAAAACTTGAAATAAAATAACTTATTTTTCAAGAAAATATTATGAATTATGAAACTCCCATTTTACAGTAGGAAAAATGCAAATTTCCATGATTAGGAATTCCTTCTGGAGAGGAAAGTACTTGCAATATTCCATAAAGCCTATCTAACCTACTTTCGGGACGGTTGCCTTGGGATTGTGCCAGCTCTGGTAACATTTGGGAAGATGGCTTTTCTTTTTGCGTTGCGGCACACAAATGTTTGCTGATTTAAGAAATAATATTCTAATTTTAATAAAATAATTTTAAGCGAGGAATTATATTGCCCGTGTTTTGTTTTCCTTTATGTTAATTAAAAATATTTTATTCTTACTAATATGTTTAAACAATAAATAAAACATAAAATTAGCCAAAAATTACATTAACTATACTTATTTTTTTTTTGAACACCGCACAAGAGTCCCAACAGCCCGAATCCAGTGGGTCTTAGGCATCTGAAATTGGGGTATGTTGCCAGCCTGCATGAAGTGGGGAGGAGAATGAGATATCGAGGAGGAAGATCGGAGAGTTCCTGGGTATTCAGATCTGGTAACCAAACATGGTGAATACCATTTAAAGCAAAGTTTCTATTCTGAATGCTGAGAGTATCTACCACTCTTGATTAAAAAGAGAAGATTACTAGCAAACAGTTTACTAAACCCATGACTTAGATGTTCAACTGTATTATAATGTCCAAGCTAGAGTACGCTTCTGCTGTATGGGCCCCATACCAGGAAAAAAGTATTGAAATTTTGGAATAAATACAAAAAGAAATTCTCAGGTTTAATTGTAAGTCATTGGTTCACCTAACAATTCACTAAAATTCATGAGGAGTTGACATAAAATAATATTATGTTGCATATTAGTTTCGTGGAAACAATAAAATAATTATATACGAGAATACAGGAATGAGTACCTGCAATTCATGAATCATAAACACTTGCTCTCTGAGAGGCGCTACCAGTCTCCAGTCTAGGAGTGGGGCCCCTGCAGTAACAGCGTACAGAAATATACATTGTTAATTAAAAGTCCTTACATCCTGGAGTGTTATAAATTCTCTGTAATAAAGAACTAGTGCCATAGGCGGCACCACGATCTACTATTTATACCACATGGAAAAACAGATGTATTAACTCAGCACAGCATTAAACAGGGTAGGATGCTACTAAATAAAACCTAACTTTGAAGATTTCAAGAAACATGAAAATATGTCCCAATTTGTATCATTACGATACGTATACGTATTACGTATTGAAAATTATTTTGTATCTTTGTTACTGTTCATGTGTTCAGTAAATGGATGTTATACAAAAAACGCTAATAGAGCAATTCTTCTTATAAGAGATGACTGTCTTTTTTAATCAATAACTTTCAGACGTACATAGCGAACGTCAAGTTCTCGTTAGAAAATTGCTGACGATGTTCTTTCAAAAGAAATGGCTCGTGTTAAAAAAGGAGCGTTATGTTGCCTACCAACATTAAAGCCGTAAATATAATGTGACAGGGTGACTACAGAATAAAGCAATATTCTAGCCGCATGTATATTTTACTGTCTGCACCTTTTATATATCCAAAACTTCGATACCTAAGCATTATGGAATGCAATTTGGAAACGATGGAGCCAAAAACTTTTTGGATTGGAGTAATTGTGTTTAATTTCTATAAATATTGTAAAAAACATTCAACCTTTTTTTTGTCATGAGTAAGATTAAGTTAAATACATATTTTTTAATTGATTTAGAACATTCAACTCAAACAAGGATTTTTTATAAACCTTTAGAAGAGTTTGACAATCTTTCCCAATTTTTTTATTGAAGTGGCAACAATTCAAACAACGTAAGATTAAATTATTTCAAAGATCAAATGGTCAATATGTACAAAGAAATTGATTTAAACTCCGAAGACAATATTCCTGGAAGAATATACTGAGTTGACAGAAAACTGATGGGTAAAATGGACCTTTCGACCCCCATGTCCCAGACATAGATAGATTGCCTGTTCATGAAAGACATTCGATATTCACAGGTTGGTTCCTTCCGTACCTTCGCCTAAAGTAAGATAAAGTTTACCTTAGTTCGGAGACACTGATGCCCACAACATAGGAGAAGGATGCGATGATTGGACCACTTCACTTTCTGCTCCTTGGGCTTAGTACATAGAATAAAAGTAAGTGATTCGTTAAAACCACCGTTTATTCAAATAATAATAGGATACGTCACAGAATCTTAGAACTTAGCGT
The DNA here is from genome assembly GCA_022606495.2 of Halesus radiatus. NCBI lineage: Eukaryota > Metazoa > Arthropoda > Insecta > Trichoptera > Limnephilidae > Halesus > Halesus radiatus. Next base: position 79,818 of record JAHDVE020008873.1, on the reverse strand, counting down.
TACTTGATAAAAGTGAAAAAAAAACATTTTTGTTACGCTTTGTTTGGACCACTGCTACCTTGTTTGGACTACTAGGTTACTATGATCGAACCAAAGCATTTTCGAATCAGGTTCTAATCATAACACCTTGTAAAATATATTTATAATACCATTAAAATTAGCCAACAAACATAGAGAAAACAATTTCACTAAAAATGCTTCTTAGTTTAAGTATCAGGTAGTGAAAAGATACCTACTTATTTATTGTGCCTCTTTTGGCAGTCACAAGAAACAAAATAAACATTACAAAACGAAACACAATGAACACAAAAAAACCGAAACACTATGAATTTTAATAACGAAACTCAACAAACATTAAATTGCAGGCGTCGAAAAATTTTTGGTTGCAATTTTTTTATTTCAAACAGTTCCCGAAGTCTTTATCGATTATAGCAATTATGGATTCTGTTAATAAATGTAGGTGTTAATAACAATGACTATTTATCATACTAGACAAGGAATTACTAAATAGGTTATCTCAAGGCTAAAACACCCAGGTCAACATAAGCCCTTAGGGCTCTAAAACAACCCTTAATAAAGATGATCGCAGGTTTAGGTTGACCCGACAATATTGGTAGGGCTTACTCCTACCTTGCCTAAGCATTATTATTTCATTTCATTATTAAGGGTTTATTCCACCCTTTTGCCTCGTCAAATAATTATTTACTAAGTAGATGAATATTAATTTAATCCACGGAAAAGTAAAAAAAGTAAGCAATACAAAAAAACTTTCGCACTCAACTCGTATCTGTTAAATAAAGGGGATTTAATTCTTTAAGGGGTAATGTTTTAATACAAACGCTGAGATATTCCCAAAATTGGATGTGAAGAGATAATACTAAGCAAAAGTACCTTTTATGTAGATTTGAATGAAAACCAATGTCGCCAAATTTCATAATGCGTTTGACTATTTTGATACACAGTATACTAAAAAATAATGATAACACAGACAAATAATAAACATAGAAAAATAATAATGTAAAAATACACAAATATCAAACATAAACAAAAATTAATAATAAGTGATGAGAGTAGGTTAGCAATTAATTAAAAACGTGACAATAATTAAAAAAATAAAAAGAGTGTTATATTCACTAATAAATTTATATTAAAAATTAAAAAGAAGAAATAATTTTTATTATTAATTTTTAAAAAATTAAGAAAATAACAAGGTATAATTTATATAATTATAATAGTTATTATTATTAAATTTTGTATTCATAATATTCTAAATATTGCTATTAATTTGAAAATAAATTTAAGAGATAGCTATTTTTTTTAAATATTTGGTTATTAATAATATTTAATTGAGCATTAACACATGCTGATATTTATATATTAAAGAGAAGTGTATACAAATGACTTATTAATTTTTCTAAAAAAATCCTTTCAAATCAAGACAATAGATAAAGTACCTACCTAAGTAATATTTTACTGAACAAGTATTTTATTCTAAATTTAAAATGACTTAATTTAGCAGCTCATTAAAAAAATACATATTATAGTAAAATAAAGTGGATTCAATCCACTGTTTTTTTTGTTGTAACAAAATTTCTCAGTTTTCATCTTGGCAAGTCAAGTTAGATCCCGTGATTTTTGAGTTATAACAAGTAATATTTAAAAAAAATAGTGGCTGGTAAAAACATTAAAAAACGGCCGTTTTTTACCTTTTCATTAAGTCGAACCCAAAAATAAACGTTTTCTTTGAAAAAAAGTCTTATATTTGGTTAAGAATTGAAGGAAATGTTGATAAACCACATTCGAAATCAGAAATTCCGAGTTCAGAGAACGCTAAGAAAATTCCTTTGATAAATTTTGCAAATTTGTACCACTAATATGTTCTTAAATATTAGATATGTAAAAACATTGTTCAAAGGAATCTTAAGGAATAAAGGCGAAAGAGGATTGAAAAGATACAAAAAAATGATTATAAAAGAGAAGCGTGGTTTTATGAAAAAGAATAGGTTTTTTGTATACACCTTGCAAAAAACTTGTTTTGAACAGGTAGTAAGTCGGCACCCACTGAAAGTATCGAACTCTATCTGTTCTACTGTAAATCGATCATACTACCCACAGGGCTATCGAGTATCTCAAACTGGATTTTGAAAAAGGTAATTTATTTTGGGTTGCAATCCCATTTTCTTGGTGACAAACTTAAATAATTATTTCGTTAAACATCTTTTCTTTTCTACCGATTCGGTTTTATTACAGCAAGGATATTTTTGAACACAAGGAAGGGTGCTTATAGTATTGTATGCGCATTTCTTGTTTTTGTTTTCTTTTAACAACTTTTTAAACATTTTGAACTAAACTCGAATCTGTTAAAAACGGGGCATTAATTCTTTAAGGTGTAATGTTTTATTACAAATGCTGTGATATTTCCAAAATTGGAACTGATGTGTACACTGAAGAAATAATCTAAACAAAAGTGCTTTTTATGTAGATTCGAATGAAACCGATGTCGCCAAATGTCATAAGGCGTTTGACTATTAGATCGAGACAGCCAATCAAATAACTTTAATAGGCGCACGCTCTGTCCCTCTTTTACTGTTCGATATCGTATATCGCCATTCCATTTAAAATAAAATAAACGCCAAGTAGGGACTGTCAATTATTGATCCATATTTTATATTTGGGTGAGTAGGTCCCCATCTACTATTTATATTATGATTATAAATTATTAAAATGAAAAAATAATAGATGCACAATTATTTTTTTTGACGTCATTATTAATAAAATGAATGAAATATTTTCTTTTCCACTGATTCGGTTTCATCACAAGATGTAATTTTTTTTTTACACAAGTAAGGGTATTTGTATTGTACACGTACTTCTTGTTTTTTGTTTTCTTTTAAAAACTTTTTAAACATTTTAAAGTTGAGAAGTGTCTTAAAAATGCAATTTTGGCACACCTGCTTTGTTGGGCGAACTATTACTTTAATGACGTGAGTAAAACTAATAGCAATCCGTTTGGGCTGCTGATGTTTGCCTTGGTGCAACTTGCACCGCCAGTTCCTGATGAATTTTCATTGCCTGCCCCGTTAGCGATTGTCAACTGTTGGTACAGAAAGCGCATAAAATACTTAATAGGTATATTTACCACTATTTTTGTTTCTCTCATGATTTTTACAGTAATGAAAAACATTTTCAATATGGTTATGGTGATGATTCCAGTCATAGGTGAGCAAAAAATTCACTACAATATTAGCTTGCCAGTGCTAAGTTTAAGTTAAAAATAGCTATATAGCACAAAGAAGAACAATATTAAATGTTTGCAGATGTAGTTAATACATATGTATATGTTATAGTAATTATAAAATGCTTCTTTAATAGATTCAAATTATATTTTCATATGAAGCGGTAAATTGGTGAAGTGACATTATAATTTAAAAAATAAAACAAAAACTTTGTTTACATCACTTTTATTTGGTATATACTTCTTCAGGGCAGTATAATACGCTAGTGTAGTGAAGCTACGGTTGTGGCGAAACCCGGTCGGCAAAAGTATATACCAAACAAAAGTGATGTAAACAAAGTTATTGTTTTATTTTTTTAAATTATAATGTAACATCACCAAGTTACCGCTTCATATGAAAATATAATTTGAATCTATTTCTTTAGGGCAGTATAATACTACGCTAGTGTAGTGAAGCTAAGGTTGTGGCGAAACCCGGTCGGCAAAAGTATATACCAAATAAAAGTGATGTAAACAAAGTTATTGTTTATTTTTTAAAATTATAATGTCACATCACCAAGTTACCGCTTCATATGAAAATATAATTTGAATCTATTTCTTTAGGGCAGTATAATACTACGCTAGTGTAGTGAAGCTAAGGTTGTGGCGAAACCCGGTCGGCAAAAGTATATACCAAATAAAAGTGATGTAAACAAAGTTATTGTTTTATTTTTTAAAATTATAATGTCACATCACCAAGTTACCGCTTCATATGAAAATATAATTTGAATCTATTTCTTTAGGGCAGTATAATACTACGCTAGTGTAGTGAAGCTAAGGTTGTGGCGAAATCCGGTCGGCAAAAGTATATACCAAATAAAAGTGATGTAAACAAGGTTATTGTTTTATTTTTTTAAATTATAATGTCACATCACCAAGTTACCGCTTCATATGAAAATATAATTTGAATCTATTTCTTTAGGGCAGTATAATACTACGCTAGTGTAGTGAAGCTAAGGTTGTGGCGAAATCCGGTCGGCAAAAGTATATACCAAATAAAAGTGATGTAAACAAGGTTATTGTTTTATTTTTTTAAATTATAATGTCACATCACCAAGTTACCGCTTCATATGAAAATATAATTTGAATCTATTTCTTTAGGGCAGTATAATACTACGCTAGTGTAGTGAAGCTACGGTTGTGGCGAAACCCGGTCGGCAAAAGTATATACCAAATAAAAGTGATGTAATCAAAGTTATTGTTTTATTTTTTAGATTCAAATTACTCTGTGGTATCATTTTTAATCGAATTAATAAAAAAACTCACTAAAAGATTATCTCATTTCTTTATTGTATAGTGAAGTTTTCGCCATATAATAATAAAAATATGTAAAAATTTGTAAACGATATGAAAAAAAAAAATTACAAATCTGTGGAAGTGAAATTGAAAAGAAAAAGAACAAAATAATAATAAATAATCCTATTTCTAGGAAACATTAAATAAAAGAAATTAAAAATATGTGGCTGTATAGATAACGTAAAATCCAATGACTAAATAAAATATAATATAAATCTAACAATATAAAAAAATAATGTAACACACAGCAGGGTAGGGAGTTATAACTAACCTTGCGATTTATTTTTTTCAAATATAAATTTATCAAATTGTCTTAAGAATAAATGGAAAATATCAGCGTCTGAAATATGTTTTTGTGCATGCTTTTCCGAAAAATGGGTTTTTTTAGTTAGTTTTTCAGTGTTGGATTTGGAATAGTTGATTTGAGCGTGTATTTCGTACTGGACAGTGTAAATTATTGTTTTCTAGAAGTAATAATTGTCAACAACGTTTTTTAATGATTTTGTAAAGGAATTTTTGGTCCAATATATTTCTTCTATCTTTTAGTGATGATACATTATGGAATGCTAATAAGTCTTTTCGGGATATTTGGCACGACTTGAAATCTAATTGTTTGAGAGCCTTTTTTTAACTCTGCCTAATTTTTCAAAGTTTACATTCTATTGCGATTCCAAATCACTGATCCAATTTCTAATATTGAGCGAATAAATGAGACCTATAGTTTTTTTATTTGCATGTGGTAATTGAAATGACTTTGTCACTCTTATGATGAATTATGGAAGTTTGTAGGCCTTGTCACAAATGGAATTTATGTGTGGGTGGTAAGACATTCCGGAGTCCATCATTATTATTACATCCCTTAATTAACTACATTTTTCTAGTTCTAAACCATCGATTTTGTATGGGAATATTAGGGAGTTAATGCTTTCTGTGAAATACTCGTATATTGGGTTGCATTTTTCCAGGTTAAGAAAGAGTTGGTTGTTCGCATAATACATTACAAACCTATTAATATCCTTCTTCAATTCTAGGCTGTCAGTAATATTTGGGACTTTTTTGTAAATTTTAGTGTCATTAGGAAAAATTAGGAATTTTTTATTGTCGAAACAACTGCCTATATCATTGATAGACAAAAAAAAAATAGAAATCCAAGATGTGATCCTTGGGGAATTCCTGATGGTACATTATAATAACGTGAAGAGAAACTTTAACTCTTTAACTCCTTGATTTATATTTGTGACATACGATTTGAAGGTCCCCATTAATCCCGATTTTTAACAGCTTCTTCATGAGCAGTTCGTTATTAATTTTATTGGAGGCTTTCGAGAAATCCGTATACTCGTAGATGGAGTCTATTTGATTTTTACTACCCATAGAGTTTAAAATAAAATCTGTGTTTTCCAGCAGGTTTGTATCGATCAACCGTTTTCTGAAAAAGCCGTGTTGTTTTTTACATATTAGATTGTTAGTACTGCTGGAAAAAGTTGATCAAGGACTATGTTTTCCGTGATCTTATTTTTGTACCCACTTTTGTGGATTGGTGTAATAAGTGCTTGATTCCAAACGTTTGGGAAGTTGCCCTCATCCAATGACAATTTGAATATCACGGAGAGAGGATAAGCTAATTGGTCCCCGCATTAAAAAAAATGTATGTAATTAATTCGGATCCCGCACTTTTATTTTTATCAAGTTCTTTTAAGTAATATTGAAATCAATAGAGTGAAAATGAAGAGAATTTACAGGATTGACACAAGGATTGGAATGTTCGACAAATACTGATCTAAAATCATCGCTAAAATAGTCACATATGGATTGTCTGTCAGTACAGGAAATATCGCTAAGATACTTTTTTTTTAGTTCGGTAGAAGATTGCTTTGATTTAACGAATGACCAAAACCGTTGGCTGACCTTTTTTTATTAAATCTTCCTCCGTTATAATGACGTTTTCATAACATTCATGTGAGATGTTCTTTTGACAATTTCTTAGTACTGAGAAGGATTCATACTCAACCAGGATTTTATATATTTTTTTAAATTTTTGTGATATTTTAATTTCTCTTTGACAATTTTAATAAGTGGTGGAGTTTACCAGGGGGAAATCGTTTTAAGGTACCATTACATTTTTGTTAGGGAATGTATTTATGGGTGAGGTAATTTATGATATAGTAAAACTATAATACGGCTCTATATTCTTACTTCTAAATTAAAGTTTACAATTAATTTTAGATAATTTTTCTATAATTTGACCATAGTCACCCCGGTGAAACATTTTAGCTGTCCTCGACAAGCTGGGGAGAGACGGTACAATATCAAGGGATAACTCTATGTCTAATGCTCTGTGGTGTGAATCTTCATGCGGGTTGGTACAGTGGGTTATACTACATTTAGAAATATTGGTCATGACTAAATCCAGAATTCGTTTATTTGTATTGATTACGGAATTAAATTCCTGTAGTTGGATGGATGAAAGGAAGTCAACCATCGCATAGCTAGCGGTGTTTTCTTGAACTGGTTTTGCCCTTGGATTTAGTTGGTGGTTTGTGGGTTTTATGTACAGTAGATATAAACGTTTTTGTGTTTTTTAAAGTTACCTAGTATTGGCACCGATATTAAGATATCCTCAGTACACGTAGACCAGGGTAACCTCTGAGATTTAAGAGATTTGGAGGTTGTAATTAGTACCCCCCCTTCCTGTTGCTGTCCAGACACCAAATAATTACGGTCTTTTCTAAATACATCGTACCTATTGTCAAGAAGTTATGAGTTTTTGTGCACACGCTAAGCATTTTTAAATAAGGTTTTTCTGTAAAATTGATTGGAAAATATTACTGCAATGCTTCTCAGTTTTCCATTTATTGAGTTACAATTGATTTTTGGAGCAATTCTACTGGCGAAGTCCACGTCTTCTCGCGTGATTTTGCATCCAGCTGTAGCACCGATTTTAGAAAGAATACTGTAAACATTCTCGTTTTTGGTTTCGGGTATTCCATTAATTATAATGTTATTTGTACGATTATATTGATCATTGTTTTCAACTTCTATTTCCAGATGCACTATTTTCTTCTCAAGCTCCCCAATTTCCCCCCTTTTTATAACTTCAACTATTATGTTTTTAAAGTCTGCGAATGATTTTTGATCTGAACTTTGAAATCGTCGAACTTTTTGTCTAGAAGTTGCAGGAGATTCGAATTAACTTTACCAGTAAGCGCGGATTTGGAGAGTGCCCGTGTAGACGTTATGATTGTTTATATTAGTTATTTAAATATATTTATTAAAGAAAAAAACGTGGAAGAGAAAAATGTGACAGCATTTATAATGAAGAATATTGTTACATCTTGATATGGACTAGACCAAGGAAAACACGAACTTGAACTCGTACTTGTAAAAAATTGGTATCTTTAACTCAAGCCATTCTAAAGATATTTAAATATTTCGATCTGGTAATATAAAATTTTCTAACATCAATATAATTTTTTTTTCTCCATGTATCTCGAAAAATTTGTTATGTCGATACAACATATTGGCTTTAACCCATAAGCCATTCAAGTAACATACTGTTTTGCGCTAGGCGAGTTAGATTATGTTTTATGTCACGTCAATTAATGTTTCTTTATGAAATAAAAATGAAATTTAGTGAGATAATATTACAATTATTTTTTTCTTATTTTTCTTTATCAAAGTAACTCATTAGTCTGTTATTTATTATCTCTCTTGAGAAAAATTTTCAACATTTGCGATAACTACATATCTAAAAAAAAAAAAAATTATAGTTAAAAAGAATATACGAGTATATTATAAGAGTTATTATTTGACGTGAGAAAATGATTAGAGAATCTCTATTCCAGACAAATCTATTTGTTTTGTTTTCCGTTTGCTTACACGGGAGGTTTCCTTGTTGGCAGCCGTGTATCATTTGGTTATTTCTGTTCAACTGTATACTGAATATTTTATACACATACCTGATCCACTGATTACAGAATCACAGCAGATATATGAAAAAGATTCTCCGACATTTATCTGGGTTTTTTATTCAAGGAGTGTTTTTCTTTAATACATGAACGTAAAGGTACCTACGCAAAATGATCTTAAAAGTCCCGTGGCGGTGAAATTTACATATAAAAAGGAAATTATTTACATACCTACTTATATTAACTGAAAAAATTGTACATTTTTCTTATCCCTCTAGAAGTAGCACCAGTAGATCCTGCTCGAGAAACCGTTTTTATTGCAGAATTAGAACTTGACAGACTTATTGCAGAACAATAAAATAGAAACATCTTTTTACAGCTCTTTTAGTCTAGTCTAGTTGGTGATTGCGATATATATTCGAGTCTAGGTTATTACGATATATATTCAGCTGACACCAGCATTTACCATCCCCGAATCATGGGCCTTATAAATATTATTTTTACTTTTTATGAAGACCATTATCAAAATGTTTATTAGTATCTTCAATCATTCGATACGAAAAAATAAAGTTTAATAGAGTTCAAATTCGGTCAAAGTAAGATTAATTATTCAATAATTTAGATGCTCTCATTTTAGAGTTTTTTTTAAATGCGCGAATACAAAAATGTTAGACATGCGTAAAATCGTTTTCATGCAAGGAAGGATTGGTGGGGTAGGAGAAATTAAGGTTAGGTGGAAGCGAAACATGAGGCGGTGGTTTATTAGCTCTAAATTAAAGCAACATTTATCTTCCTGCGTAAAATTATGAATGTTATTCGCTAACTAATTACTTATCTTTAATACCAGAATTTAACTCAGCTCGAGTCTAGCATTTCAACCTCCATTAACCCCCTGAAAAAACAGCGAAGCATCAAAAGCTAGTCTAGAATGGTTTTCTTTCCACCGCTGAGCGGATTAAGACACGGGGTGTAGTATGCAAATTTGATATCCATTCAGTTTAATGGCAGCGCAGACAGTACTAGTTGATAGGGTCTACCTAGAGCCGTGAACGAAGGGTGACCGTAAAGCGTGGCTTTTGATGGGCCGTGATCCGGAGGCAGTGAGCGTGACCTTGCTTGGCGTGGAGTGGGAAGGGTTAGACGCGGGGCATTGTTAAAGGTTTTCATCGAGGGTTTTTGAAGCGTTCTGTTAAATCGGACAAGTGGTGAACAGTGAAAGCGGGGCATAATAAATGGTTATTTGAAATGATTTCCAAGACATTATCAAAATTATTGTAACTAAATAAGTACGTAGCTAGACAGTTATATTTGTTCCACAAACATTATACATGCTTATATTATATAGTTGTATACTCGAGAAAAGTCAAAGAACAAATCGTTGTTTTTACCAAACTGTAACTTATTTTTGTAGTACTTTCTTTGAATTATTAGTATCAAGTAGAACTATCACATCTTCATTTTTTGTAAATGTTGGGAGGCTGTTGGACGTGAGATAGGTAAATATGTAGTATAAGTCAGAATCTAGTCAACGATTCAGAACAGGCGATATTTGGAGTGTATTTCACTATGCATTCAAATTTCTGAAATGAAGACTAAGCGGAATGTACACGAATTAATTAAATAAACGTTAAAGTTAATAAAATTAAATAAAATTGGAATAATCACGAGGATTTCTCAATTAGAGAAGTATTAATAAAAAAAAAAAAAAAAAACAAAAAGGATTACGTAAATAAATTTAAAAAAAAAACAGTTTTTAAAAAACAGTTAGTAAAAAGTAGATGCTTGTAATAAATAACATATTATGTTAATCGAATGTAAACCGTTTATTGGTTTCGAATCAAAACCACACAATATTTTCCCAGTAATAAATTGTATGTTTTCTTTATTTTTTTTTGTATAATATTAATTATATACAGTGGGAACTTAAACCCGCTAAGCCACTGCAAGTAGTTTGTCAGCAGGAGTTTATTCCAACAATGGTATATAATAAAACAATAAATAGCAATCATCATACAAATGTATGGCAAAATTAGGATATAGAGGCGCATGCATGTTGTGATCAATGTACATGAGTTGGAAAAAAAAAATTAAAAAGAAAAAAATAATGGAAACAGCATTACAGTTTTGTAATTGAGATACTAGAGTCCAATTTTAGAATACCGATTTAAATAAATAATATATATATATACTCGTATGTACATATATTATTAATGGATATATCGTATTGTAAAATTTTTGTGTACGGTGCCAGGGAACATTTCTCCCTCTTCGTGTGTCAATTGTGGTTATAGGTGCATAAATGTGAAGATAGCCTTCTCTACCCAGTGGGCGGGCTGCCTATTGCTACTGTAGGGCTTTTATTTATTTTTATTTTAAAGAATTGTAAACTGTGTTGTATGCGCCAGCGGCAGTTGCTGATAGCAATCTTATATTTAAGCCCGCTCACTAAGGTAATGGAGGGTATAAGATCGAGTTTGGGCGGAGACAGAGAGGATCGGTGCTGGGGGTCCAGCGGCCGAGTTTGGAGATGGAAGGATGCGAGTTTGATTCTAATTTAAATTGTATGTATAATTATAAAACATTTAAAGAAGTACTTAATTAGTCTGTGGTTGAACGTACGTTAATTTGCTTAATGAAAGCATTGTTTCTTTTCCTATTTGGTATATCGGGTTAAGGTTTTTCTTTGTAATAAATATTTCATTCTAAAATAGGTACATGTTATTTGAAATTGCGGACAAAATATTAAAAAAACTCCGCTGGTGTTCATAATATCGTGCAACAGTGTTTTGTACCACGAATAACACAGAGTTTTTTTAAATTTAATTCCATCAGCTATTACTGGGTTTTTACAGATGTTTACACTTACATGAGAACAATCCAGTTATAAAAACTCAGTTTATGTACCCAAATTACATACAATTACAAATAATCAGACAAAGAATACACAAAACATAAAATTATTTGAAATATTAAAATGAGCGTCACTTCATGCCCCACAGTTGTGGCGTCCGCGCCGGTGCCGTGTATTTCAAGGGACGGAACTTCAGTCACCGTCTTTCCAGGCACAACCGGGCATGACGGAACAAATGAGACGGTTAAACAGACAGATTTATCTCTGGAATTTATTACGGGATGGGACCACTATCTACCATTGTCATCATCAAAAATATCATTTCAGGAAATAAATGTTTCTTCAATTTCAGAGATAGGATTTTGATGGATAGTAATTTTCTTGTATTTTACTTTTGTCCCGTACGTAGATAAGATATGGTTTTTATTAAGGTACGACCTATGCTTAAATCATATGTATTTAGGCAATTTTTCATCAAAAAGATATCATATTTGGTACAATGTATTCATTATTAATTTACCCACATTCTCCATCCTGCATAGGTTTAAACGATTTTATTGTTATTAGAAAAGAAAAAAATTATTAACATTTTATGGCATTCGATTTATTTTTGAAGAAAGTTATTTCTCTAAACAGTTTTTTTCAATCTGCGTTATTCCATTTCTAGTGAGAATTTGAAAAATTGATTAAGTACTAAAACACCATACCAAAAATAGATGTCCTATCCCGTTGAACAAGCCGTGATTTAATGCTGTGATGGTATATTGAACGAGTACACTAGACTCAGATCAGGAAAGTTTCAAATTTTATCCTCTTCTATTATGTAAAGAAGAATGTCCCAGACAATGTGTGTTGTTTTACATACTTGAGCTTGACGAAATTTTGCACACCTGACCATCGAAATAAGAGGAAGGTCACTGTCTATAGGAGATTTCGAAAAAAAAACTCACATCCCCCTTTCCAACCCCCTTAAAGCAGAATTTTGTTGCTGCGTTTAGAATAAGAGGAAAATTACTCGGTAGGGTTATGAGTAGGGGTGAAGGTAAGTATACGGGTAGGGTTACACGTCACAACCTCAAAAATTTATTCCAAAATATTCATTCCCCCGGGCAACGCAAATTTTTATTCATTTTACCGATAAAAACTAATTGGAAAATTAATGTTCTCTAATTAATTAAATGAAAAGTTTTTAAGTAGTCACAATGATAAGTGCAACAGATTTAAAAATAGGCATTCTTTCGTACCAGATCGACGTTTTTTGGTACTTTAACGTGCATTGCTTCACGACCAAAGGGAGGGTGTGTGTAGATTTTAGAGATTATTATTATTTTTTTCTACAATATTAATTACATTCAATGGGAACTTGTGCCCGCTAAGCCACAGCAAGTAGCTTGTCAGTAGGAGTTTAGTTCAACAATATTATATAATACAACAATAAATGACAATCATGATACAAATGTAGCGTAATAGTAGAACAATATAGGCGCATAAATGCTGTAATCAATATAAACAAGTTGGAAAAAAAAAACAGCTTAACAGTTTTGTTATAGCGATACTAGACTCTAATAAGGAACTCCAGGACAATTTTTTTTTTATCAATAATGAAGTTCAAACTTAAATATCAGTATATTTTGTTTTTTTTTTCAAGTTGTTAAGTTTTCGTAGTTAAGATCATTTTCAAAGTTAAAATTTTCCAAAACGATAAAAATATATGGCCGGTAGGTTTTGATCAGTTTTGTGGTTAGAATGTCTACTGTCAAAACACGGATGAGTTTTACCGTACAAAATTTTGTATTCTATTCTTAGTAAACCACAACTAAACATGTCATAAAATTATGTATCTTTTTAGAAACTTTAACTAAAAGAATAATAATACTATTGAACATTAATATAATTTATTTATTTATTTATTCATTAACGCCCCAAAGGACTTTTACATATTTTAACATTAAAATGTTTATGTGTACAGAACTTTAAAAAAAATAACATGATGCATAGTTGGTATATATATAATATCCGTATTGATAATTGGTTTCCTCATGAATACTCGAATTTATTTCACTAGTAATAGTTTTTATATTAAACAACAATTATAAAGCTTAAAGTCATCCAAATTATTTTTTAATTTCCCCAAAACTAAAAAAAATACATATTTAGAATACAAAACAAAAGTGAAAATAAAATATCCATTCTAATACAAAAACAGAATGCGCACGTGACGTCAGATGTTACAAATGCAATGGTACCAACATAACACGGTGTTTTGATCGAACGATTTTTTATTCACTTTTAAATAACGATTTATAAATTCTACGTAATACAAGTTATCTATTTAGAATCGGCGATTGCCGATCTATATGAATATATATTTATTTAAGCCATTATATTTTTCACTGGAGTTCCTTATTACATAATATCGATTTAAATAATATATATACATATATATATATATTTATATAATTTAAAGTATTAAATAAATTTTAAAAAAAGTACAGTTTTTTTACGGTGAGGATAGATTTAATATAATAGTACAATTCAAATAATTTTAAAGATACCCGTAGTTATCGTAGTTATACCATCAAGAAGACCATCATATTTGTTCAAAGGACGTTGAATTATTGAATTAGTAGGTGCGTTAAAAACTCAAAATCTTCCACTGATTATCGAGAGCAACTGAATGCTAAGCTAAAATCATGGACAAAATATATTTTGATCAGAAATTTGTCGCCTTTCAAAATTTTCATATAATGTCTTTTCGTGGATCGTTTTTCTTTATTTAGTCACAGCTTTTTAGCTTCTATGGAATGCACACCACTGCTATTAACCTATTTTAAAATTTGTAGTTGATGGTTTTGTGTAGCCCTAGTAAATTAGTTTTTTTATCACTTATAAAGTTTACATATTCCAAATTACGGTATTTAATGTTTGACCCCAGGAGGAACTCATATCATTATCCATCAAATGATATTTCTTGGAACATTGCGTTCAATCTTTTTACTACCAAATGGAGCACTCTAGCTATCAAAATTATAGTATTTAATGTTAAGACACAGGAGGAACTCATATAATTCAATATCCATCCAATAATATTTCTTAGAAAATTGCGTTTAATCTTTTTTACTATCAAACGGAGCAGTCTAGATATCAAAATTATAGTATTTAATGTGTGAGCCCAGGAGGAACTCATATAATTCATTATCCATCCAATGATATTTCTTGGAACATTGCGTTCAATATTTTTACTACTAAATGGAGCACTCTAGCTATCTAAATTATAGTATTTAATGTTTGGACACAGGAGGAACTCATATAATTCAATATCCATCCAATGATATTTCTTAGAAAATTGCGTTGAATCTTTTTTACTACCAAACGGAGCACTCTAGATATCTAAATTATAGTATTTAATGTGTGAACCCCGGAGGAACTCATATAATTCATTATCCATCCAATGATATTTCTTGGAACATTGCGTTCAATCTTTTTACTACTAAATGGAGCACTCTAGGTATCTAAATTATAGTATTTAATGTTTAGACACAGGAGGAACTCATATAATTCAATATCCATCCAATGATATTTATTAGAAAATTGCGTTCAATCTTTTTTACTACCAAAAAGAGCACTCTCGGTATCTAAATTATAGTATTTAATGTGTGAGCCCAGGAAGAACTCATATAATTCAATATCCATCCAATGATATTTCTTGGAACATTGCGTTCAATCCTTTTACTGCCAAACGGAGCACTCTAGCTATCTAAATTCTCCAGTAATTTTATGGAATACACTTATTATTTTACGTTGGCTGTAAAGTAAGGTTTTAATACAGTCCTAATTAGACTACCAAATGATGAAATTAGACTATACCGGCAGAGCGTAGTATGCAAGGACTCTTCGTAGGTAACCACCGGCTGTAGAATATGTTAACTATCATGTTTTCCAATCTGTTGCGAGCTAAAGCCACAACTAGGTGCTTTCCCACGATCGCAGCCTCAGGGTGTGCCAATCACACCCATGTGTTATTACGTCACAAGTAGTTTTGGATTATACTCGAGTTCCGCTGACAGTTTTATTGATATACCCGGATTATATTACCCATTTTATATGCCACACATAAAGACGGTACGTGAACGGTGCTTCACACAACTTATAGTTAAGGTGTTTTGAGCTGTGAGGACATTATCAAATGAATACTAAAATGTACCTTCGCCCTTTGATCATAAAAAAATTGTGTTAATTTTAAAGCACATCTTATCAAACAAGTAATTATATGAAAGATTTACTTTTATATTCGCTGTAAATAATACAATAGTTACTTTGAATTAAGATAATTTTACTTTGAATTAAGATAATTTTACATTGAATTAAGATAATTTTACTTTGAATTAAGAGAATTTTACTTTGAATTAAGATAATTTTACTATGAATTAAGATAATTTTATTTTGAATTAAGATAATTTTGCTTTCAATTAAGACAATTTTGCTGTGAATTAAGATAATTTTACTTTGAATTAATAAAAACTAATAAGAATACTTCGATGTCTAGTATAGCTCCGTTCTTGTGAAAAATCACCTCAAGGGCAATTAAGATACCTAACTAGACATTTTATTGGCATAAATTCAATAATTTATTTGTAGACGTAAACGTAGATATAATCCTTTATTATGTTATTTTAAAATATTTATTAAATTTGGTGCCACACTGTATTTTACAGTTAATTATTGATGATGTTTTAAATATTTATATTTTTTAATGAATATTTAATTTATTTGAAGATTATAAACCTCATTATAATATTTAATCACCGAAGAAGAACAGCATTAACAAATCTCAAAGAAACGCGAAACAGAAAAAGAAACAAAAAAAGGAAAAGATTGCAAATGGGACTCGAGCCCAAATCCTCTAATCTTACCGGAACTGGCATCTCTATCAATGTAGCTATCGAGAATACAAAATATCTTCGGGTAGAACTTTGTAATCGTACAAAAAAGGGAACTAATTTAGGATAATATTGATAATTCTTAAAATAAAATATGAGATGGATAAAAATGACGGAAATAATTAGTTCGCAATAGCTCAATTTGTAGAGACACCAGTCCGATAAAACTAGAGGATCTGCGTTCGAGTTCTATTTGCGACCGTCACTGTTTTATTTTCTGGATTTTTTCTGTTTCATATTTCATTGAGATTTATTAATATTATCTTCTCCAATGATTAAACTTTTTAATGATTTTAATCAGCTTACTTCAACGCCCATTAAAAATTTAATCAAGGGAGATTGATGCCTTTTTTACTTCCATTTTTAGGGCTCGCTGTCCAAATTTTAGGGTTGAAATCATTTCTTGTCGAAGATGCAAGAGATAAAAATAGATTAAGCAGCCAACCAACAAACCATTCGCAAAAAAAAACGCGAGAAAGATTATTTTTTTATATATATTTTTTTTTACAATAACACCACGCAGGAGAGCCTGAGGGAAAACAAATCTTCCACGGCCTATGTCATCTTTGGAGATGCTGTACGGAAGTGCTTTTTGAGGACAGTGCCTTTGATATCGAACCTTTCCAAACTTGTTCACTGCTGGGAATACAATTAGATTCACACATAGACTGGAAAGAACGTGCATCGAAAATAGTTGCGAAAATCAATAGCTTCTCTTTTGTACTAGGCACATTCAGAAAAGTCATAAATACCGATTCAATAATCTGTGTATATTTTGTCATATACGTCTATTCAATGATTAAGTACGAAGTAGTGTTTTGGGGAAACTCAGTAAACGCCAAAGATGTTTTTATTATCCAAAAGAGATGCTCAAGAAAAATCATAAATTCCGGTTATCTGGATTCTTGTTGACCACTCTTTAAACAATTGAAACTTCTGACGATCACTGAAATATATAATTACCTCTTCCCGTAGTATGTTGATCCAGTAAGATTTCAATGACCTATGTTGATCTACCTTTAACACCATTCATTTGGGCTCCGATGGAATACATCTATACGAGTTGGCAATAATGCTTCAATCATTACCAAGGTTGCCTGTTTTCAACTGACTCCACTCGATATAGTCATCATAAAAATATGAGAATTATATATACTCGTACATGTATATATTATGGAGTTATGCCTTTAGTACGGTCATCTCTAAACAGGTTTCTACTAAAAAACTCAACACTTAAACACACGACAAGATTTACAGAAAACCTACTAATACCACAAGCCAACAAAACGACTGAATGTATTTCAAAAAGGACCGTACTACATGGCAATTAAAGCATATAAAAACCTTCCACGTAACATCAAACAAACACACGATCTACTCCTATTTAAATCATTACAAAAAGCATTGTTTCTGAATAAATATCAATCCACCTTAAACGAATACTTTAAACACATAGATTGAACGCACTTAGAATAAACTTCTCTATATTTTATATTTAAATATGTATTTTTTTATTTACATAAATATATATATATATTTATTTTGTGGGATAACTGTAAGAAATATTATGTACATGTAAGCTATCCTTTGTAATTTTTTTGTTTTTATTTGAAGATTTTTTAAATTTTTAATTTTGAATCTGGATCTTGAATGGACCCATGTTGTGTGAGGGAGAACGTAGATAAGCCGGCAAATCATACTATAGCCGAGCTGTTGAAAATAAAAATGAATTGCAGAATCGATCTATTCTTATCTGATAAATGTCAACTCTGTGTAAATGTTGTGCACGCGTTTTTGTATTTTTCAATGTGAATACCGCAGAAGAGTCCTAACTACCTGGAACCAGTGAGGCCATCGTATTCTCAATTGGAGTATACATTGGAGTGTTGGAAGGGGAGTACCTGGCCATTCAAACAGATGGATAGATAATTTACATTAACAAATCTATAACATACATTTTTTTTTTCTTTTAAATATTTCGATATGAATGTCAAGATCAGTAGCGCTATTCTGGTTCCTTTTAAGGAAGATTACTTATCTTTTTCCTTAGGCTTAAAGACGTCTTGATTAACTGAGAAATTTTGGAGAGACATAGTAAATATAACCTAAGCAGATTTTTAAGAGATTATTTGAAAATACAAGATAATGAAATATCTTTTAGAATTATTAACAAAAAAAGTCATTACTATCTAGTGGGGTAGGTACCTTTTACAAAGCGTAATTCTGCGTTAAAATGCGTATTTATGACATATTTGAAAAATTAATAAACATGTATTAAAATGCATTATAATAAAAAGTTATTGTTTTAAAAAGTTTTGGTTCAAAATCTTGTGTCATGAAGATATTTCATTAGTTTATGATGTCAAATAATCTCTTAACAATCGGATTTTTTACTCTTTTTCCGCAGTTAATCAAGAAGTCTTTAAGCCTAAGCAGAAAAGACAAAGAATCTTAGTTAAAAAGAACCAGAATAGCGTTCCTGAACTTACCATTCATTAATCTCCTGGGAGGACTTGCAGGGATTTCATCCCCGGCACCATAGTTGCCAGTAGAACGGTGCATTAAAATAGCGGATTCCACCTTCCTACCACATATTATTAAGTATCTACCAACCTATCGTCGCGGCAGTGCCGTGACGCTTAATTGGGATGGAACTCAAGTCTAGCGGGCTAGCGGGCAACACTGTGGAACGGCGATAAGGAACTCCACTCCTTGATGAAATTTCAGCCTCGGAAACCGTAATAACTTCATGTGTAAAATTCTAACACGAGGAACCACGTGAAGTATTTACGGGGTAAGTTGGGGCAAGGAGATGTAATGAATGCTAATTTGTTAAGAATTTAATTTTTCATTTGAATACAACTTTCACAATCAATACGGCTCAGAAAAACTGTTATAAAATGTGTTTTTTTTTATATGAATACCCCACAAGAGTCCCAACTGCTCCCAACCGTCTGGAGCCAGTGAGACTATGGCATTCCCAATTGGGGAATATTGTGAAGATATTGGGGAGGGGAAGGAGAAGGGGAAGAGGGAGGTGGGGAAATAACTGGGTATTCAGATCTGGTCACTAAACACGGCTAAAAGCCATTTCAAGCAACGTTTCAATTCTGAATGGTTGTCTTTCACCAGGGCTATACTGAGAGTATCTTCCACTCTGGAACGTGCGCAAATATACTATATGTTATTTTTAAATTAATTAATTGTGAAACAACACAATTTAATTAAATAAAATTTACTTGCGCACGCCGGGATTTGAACCCGCGACCTTCGGATTCGTAGTCGAGAGCCTTACCCCTCGACCATGGAGGCCGTGTTATAATACTCTGATTATTAATGCGATTTCGTATTGTAATCACTTCATCAATTTATTGACCGCCTCCCTAATCCTTGGGGTAAGCACTGGACTACAAATCCGGAGATCGCGGGCTCAAATCCCGGCGTACGCAAATACATTTTATTATATTATTCGTCTTGTTTCACGATTAATTAATTCAAAATAATAATACAGTATACCTGTATTTGCCGCACATTCCAGAGTGGGAGATACTCTCAGTATCACCCCGGTGAAAGACCACTGAATGACTTAAGCTGTATTTGGCGGTCAGATCTGAATAGCTAGGTAATTTCCCACCTTCCTTGTTCCTATCTCCTGCCCCTTCCCACTACTTTCAGCTTCACAATATACCACAAATGGGAATGCCATAGTCTGACCGTCTCCAGACGGTTGGAAGCAGTTGGGACTCTGGTGCGGTATTCACATGTATAAAATAAAAAAAACTTGAAACTTTTTTTTTTATTAACACTTAAAGAAGAATGTCTATTTTGCTGTATTTGTACTTTAAGATAGAATTCAATTAAAAAGTACTAGTTCGGTACACTATTTCAAACGAAATAATAATAATAATTAAGTAATAATCTTGTTTTTAAGTTTTTCTTTTTTCTTATTATTTGTCTATACTTGCCATTATTTTAAGTAGGTAAATTGTTCATCGTTAAGAGGAACCGCTGCGCGGTCTGTTTCATACAAAACAAATTTTGGATTTGAGGCCAAAATACTCACCTAAACCTAATGATCTTTTTTTTCATCAAAACGTATGGTAAATATCTAGTACGGATTAGAAGTAATTTGTTTATTTTTGTTTTACATTATGAAATATGGGCCATTAAAGTAATTGATTTTTCGTGATCTTAGAAGCACCTTTAACAATTATTTAGGGGCTAACGGTGATTTAAAAGTTATCCCGTTTACTTTGAAAATCTAATAAAATATAAAATAAAATAAAAAACAAATATATTGAAATAAGGATTATGGCGGACTTTAAATTAAATTAAAAACGGCTAATTTACGTTGGAATACAAATTTGCCGTAAATAATTTAAAATAGAGACCCGAAAAAACGTTTTATTTTTAAATGTTCTGTTTTCATATTTTCATTTACGTCATATTTGCATGGCAAATATGATTTTTTTTTAAATACGATAAACCCTGAAATAATTTTCTAAATTACCTCTAGAATTATGAAAACTGATTTTTTTTCATGGCATATATAAACTTCATAGTTTAAAACACAAATAAATAAAATACTTCTCATCCGTACTAGATATTTACTAGACATTTAATTAAAAAAAATATATCATTCAGTTAGGATCGGTATTTTGGCCTCAAATCCAAAATTAAGTTAAGTATGAAACAGGCAGCGCACCCGTTCCTCTTAAGAGGTTCTCCGTTGCTCTTTGCTCCTGAAACATGTAGATATTTACATATTAAATACGATGGTTTTAAACAAAGTAAATTTTATTGATTTAATTTAAGAAATAATAATATTAAAAAAATATTTTGAAAATAAAAATAATAATTGTTGCTAGTTATAATTACTAGCCAAAAACTAATGCAAATAATAAATATTTAAGAGCGCAAATCCAAAATAAAACTACGTCACTTCACTGATACCATCCAATCCGTCAATTAATATCAAAAAATTCTAGAGGTTTTGGTTTCTTTTTAAATTACGTATTGTACCTTTTTTATAAAAATTATCTAAATTTAATTTAAGCCATCGATTGAAATTTTTTTACACGTTAGCATTCAGATCAGACACTTTTTGGTAGGTTTTTATGCTATGTAAATTGCCTTTACTGAGGAGTCGACAGAAGGTGGAACGGATAAAATAAATAGCTGTTTTATAATACATACGAGTATTAACTCGATTTAATATTATACCTAATATCTTGGATTTTGTGTTTAATTAGTAGAACTCTATTGTAAATCATATTTAATAATGTTATTATTAAGTAGTGCAAGTATTTTTAGTTTTTATTATTGTGACAGCTATTTCGGCGTTCAAGGCCATTTTCAAACTGCGGTTAATCCACACTGTGACGATTTATTTACATGATTTTATTTACTCCCACCCAATTCCAATTTGGACGGGTTTTTAAAATAATGATTTATTATCGGTAATTGCCAAGCGGAACGTGATTATTCACTAAGAGATGTTTTAACGAGCCTAAACCCTTACATATAGAAATAAAGGGTTTTAAAATAAATTTACTTCAACAATTAGAAATTAATAAATGAACGAATGATCCTAATGTAACAATAATTAATAAAGTAAGGAAAATTATTTATTCACCACTTCTGAGTATGTTCACATTATCAAAACAATATAACACATTTAAATAAATCAATTAAGAGAAATTTGTCATTTTGTCATCAACGGGGAAAACACACAACAAATAAAATTATTTTCTATCTAAATCGGTTTGACCGATAATAAATCATTACTTTTAAAAACCTGTCCAGCTTGGTTTTGCGTTGTTATTATTTCTGTGCCTTACAGCCAGTTTTACCTCCGAAGGAAATAATTTAGTTTGCATCAGATAACGTCCCGTAATATATTTCTAATCAATTTACTCTTAACAACATCGGTGCTTAAAATAATGTGTTCATATTTGCCTTAACAGATTCCTCTAGTTTTAACATAATTTCTGTAGCAATATATAATTTCATGCCTTACTAATCAATATTCTCACCATACAAAAAAATAACCCTCCATATCTTGTTTTGCAAACCAATCACCCTTTTGATATAAATAAAGGTTTACAAATAGATAAATTAAAATTTTAGAAATCAGAAAAAATGTTAATGGTCAATTAAATATAATTAATAATAAAATATTTTTTTATAAATAGCGACCTCTTGAATTTATTTTCATATTAATATTAATAATAAAAATAATTTATATTTTAAATTCTTAATATGATTAATTATTACCTACTTTGATCAATTTGTGTTTATGTTTATAATTTGTCTATTTCTATTTATTTTATTTTTATTTTTTATTTATTTTTTATTTTTTTTTATTATTTATTTATATCTATATATTAAACAGTATCATTTTAAATAATATCATTTTTTAACGTATAATATGTTAATATAAGGTGCTTTGTATGGTGTTTTTTAATGTGGAGTGTATGGTAGGTTTGAAGAGGTGAAACTGTGTATGGAGGACCTGTAGAACTAAGAGAACCTGTGCTGAGGTGTTCACGTGGATGTGTAGTAGTCTAGGCGCCCCCGTGGCTGCCAGCTGCGTTTTATAGTCGCTCCTGATTTATCTTGGAAGTATTGGGAATTTATTAATTTTCCCGGTGTAAAAATAGCATAAAATAACCGCAATAATGTTTAGGTTCTTTTTATAAAAATTACATAATTTTAGTGCTGTCGTTTCGAGCTTAAATCAAGTTTATAATAAAAAACCCAAATATTTCAAATATTTTGAGTTGAAATCTGCTTAGTTCTGCCGAATTAACGCAATGGACATCGGTCACATCTGGCGGTCGGTCGAAGGCCCTTAGCACATGTACTAGTGAAGTCCCAAAAGTTAGTCGGGTTATTCGGGCTACGGTGGTTGTAAAAAATATTGTTTACAACCGGGAAGTGGGCTGCTGGGACCCCAACAAGGACACCGCCAGCTGGGGCGAGAATGAGCCTTTATCTTCGTCATTGAGATAGTGGCCAAGTTTCTCAACAAGCACGACTTTGACCTGATCTGCCGGGTGCATCAGGTGGTAGAGGACGGGTGTGAGTTCTTTGCCAAGAAGCAACTAGTACTGCGGGGAATTCGATAATGCAGGAGCAATGATGTCAGTGGATGACACGCTGAAGTGCTCCTTCCGGATCCTGAAGCCGGCTGACAAGCGCCTGGCGTACGTGCAGACCAACACCAACCGTCCCGTCACGCCGCCCAGGGGCGTCATCAAGACAAAGAATATTTTGAAGGCCCTCTGGATCAATCCCACCGGCCACCATCCTCCCCCGCCGCTCCACCGTTTTAAGAGTATTCTGTGTTATTTATCCTAAAAAATATGGATAATAATTCTTTGTCTTTGCTTAAATACACTCTTGAATATAATGGAAACAATCACTCTATCATTTGTATTAGTGTCTTGCAATATATCGTAAGGAATAAATACAGTTAGCTTCTTTTTTTTTACAATTTAACATTTAATTTATTTTTGATAATTTAACTGCATCTCTTTATATGGTTTATAAATAATGTGTAATGATAGCCTGTCCAAAAAGAAAAAATAAATGTAAACCAAAAAAAAAATTATATTAAAAATAAATTCGTAGAATAGACGTAATATAAGAATAATATAAGAATAGGAAGTAATATTTGTACAGCGCCCCTGATGTGATTTCTCACAAAAGCGGCGCTATAGAAATGGTCAAATTATTATTATTATTATTATTATTAAATGTGGTACAAGTATTGATGTGTATTGATTAGTTTTGAAGATGAAAGCATCGCTTTCGAAACATGTAGATATCAATGTATATTTATAAAGTCGTGAATACTAAGTATATTTTTAAATTCATTTTTTAATAATGACGCCACAGAGTTGAATACCAATCGTTTGAAGAAATTACGATTAGTTTTGTTTTAATGTTTTAGATTTGCTATATAAATGTAAATTAGGTATAGAATTCGAAGAGAAATTAATTTTTTGTTTTTTGTTTTGGTTATAGTAGGCGAATCCTTTAAAAATATACATGTAATTATAGATATCTTCGAGTAAGTTTGATAATATTAAAGTATATTCTTCGAAGAATATTCAATTTATTTTAATAACTTATTGAAGCTTATAAACCTGATAATATTTGTGACTGTTACCATTTATTTTTTTTGTTTTTTTTTCGGTTTCGTTTTTCATTTAGGATTGGTTAATAATATCTTCTATAATGATAAAATAATACATACAACTTGTACGTTATCCATATTATCTAAGATAGGCGTTTGTGGTTTTACGTATAAAAAGATTATCTTTTTCACTGGAATCTCTCAGTAGTAGCCGAAAAATAATATATGGTAATCTTCTTCGTCGCACCCCATGCTTCAAAGAATGTTGGCGACCATCCCCTCAGTCTTGTTCCTGTCTTCAGCAAACCAGGAGAGTTCCATCACATCTTGAACACTTACCTTCACACACTCATTATGAGTATTCTTCTATTTTCGAGCCCGTATTAATTATGTTATTCCTGACGAACCAGGGACTTTTGGTGAATCGTCGGAGCAATGCATTCTGGAAAGATTCTAGCCTTTTTGTATTTGAAGTAGCCCATATGGGTGATGCGTATGTTAATTTTGGTCGGATTGTCGATGTATTAATGAGAAGTTTGTTTTTTAGGTTGAGTTTACTGTTGTAGCTGATAAGGGGGTATGGTGCGTTTGCTGTCCGTCTCGCTATCGCTATCGTTTCGTTAATGTTTGTGTTCCATCGTAG
Organism: Halesus radiatus; assembly: GCA_022606495.2. Taxonomy (NCBI): domain Eukaryota; kingdom Metazoa; phylum Arthropoda; class Insecta; order Trichoptera; family Limnephilidae; genus Halesus; species Halesus radiatus. Next base: position 54,763 of record JAHDVE020008873.1, on the reverse strand, counting down.
CTTTAACACGGACTCAAAAATTCCTCCACTCCGAAAACATATAATAGATTTAGCCAAAACATTTTACTCCAAATTAGAATCGAACTCGAATCCCCTCATCGTCAAGCTCAGTTGCCGGACCCCCAGCACCGATCCCTCCGTCTCCCCCCAAATTCCATCTTATACCCTTAATTACCTTAGTGAGCAGGCTAAAATATAATATTGCTATAAAATATGTAGGTACAGAGTAAGGAACGGATTTATTTATAACAATCTCCTCTATAAAGTTTTTCAAAATCTATTAATTGTTTTTGTGTTTAATTAGTAGAACTTAATTTATTATTATTATTTTTTTAATTTGATGTCAACCAAATTTAATAATGTCATTAATACGTTCTGCAAGTATTTTTAGTATATTAAAAATATTTTAGTACTTTTAGTATATTAAACTTCAGTTCTTTTTAGTATACTAAAAATACTCGCAGATCTTAATAATAACGTTATTAAATTTGATTTACATTATTTTTTTTTTTAATTTTCAAAATGTGCCTACAAAATATTCCCCAGTGAAAGACATTTTTTTGCGCATATCTAGTAGTCTAGTATGTAAATAATTACTTACCGCTATTGTTTTGCAGTAGTCTCAAAAGAAAACGTTTCTTCTCAAAAATATTTCTATGGTTCTCATAAACGTTACTTTGAAAATTACTTCAACATTTGGAATGTCTTCGATTCCGTTTCGAGGTTTCAATTAACATTATCTTGAATTTCTTTCTCGGTTCGAAACCTTTTCGCATCTTGAACTCACCGCATTAAATTGAAATAACCTCTTGCCTTTACACTTAAATTAAAGCCTTCGCAGTGCGCAAGCTGTTCTTAAACGTTCAAAAGGCCGCCCGCCTATATTTATTCATGTAAGTTAACTAAAACTAAATTTTGAATTCATTCACTTCGAATTTGGTATATTTTGAATATTGTATTGCTGACTGCGAGATCAATGACTTCAGTTGTTTGAGTTTGTTGGTTACATTCACATAATATCCGTACTTTGAGCATTATTTGGTGTATTATTTTCACATAATTTTTAAGTTTACTTTTTGTACTTACCGAATAAAATATCTTTAATATGTTATTGACTATTTACTGCATCCACTTAGGGCTGCATCCCCGAATTTCATCGTCGGTTCATAAAGCTGAGTGATACGTAACTCAATCTTATCAATATTACTCAATAATATAATCTTTTTTTCAGTACTCAATTTTAAACGCATTTTTTCCTCATAGCACCAACCGGTACCTATCAAATACATATACATAATTTTTTTCTCTATAATATTTGTTTTTTCTTTTATTTTTTTTTTTTTTGTATAAGTACTTACTATTATACTATACTCAAATTATCTGGTATACGTAAACGATCACTCTATACATTTTTTTTAATATCTCTTGAACTTAACTTTTATTCTTTATCAATTATTACACTATACTCAAATTATTTGGTATACACAATTGATTATTTCTATAGCATTCTTCACATCTCTTTGTACTAAATCATTATAATTTTTTCTATATATATAATATTACATACTGTATATCAATACTAGTTTTTTTCCCTTCTATTTATGTATAATAGCGCTTAATATGATCTAAACTTGTCAATTTGACTGTCCTAAAACGGGATTTGTTCCTAGTTTGGTAGTCAAAGTTTTTTTAAATGTTGTTAAATAATGTGTGTTTCAAATAAATAAATATTATTGTTAAATGTGAAAGGAAATAGTTCCGTAAAATATTTTTAAGACATTCAAAATTGATAGTTGGAAAACGGCTTATAAAAGTGGGAGTCAAAATATAAAATTAAAACCATTTTCGGTTGAATGAGAAAAAGATACCGTGATTTTACGACCGGATGGGCTAACTTAATATCTGGTTTAAGTTATAAAACATAACAGAATTCATTTTATGACACCAAACAGACGATGTCTAATATTTAAGTAGTTCGACTTTATTATCATTTAATGTTTGCCCCACTAATCTATAAAAGAAAATTGCAGAAACAATTTTTTTTACTGTCCACAAAAAAACTGGTTATTGAAAGAGAGAAAGTTCAACACTGACTGATAAGTGTTAGGAAAGGATCTATGTAAAATTTCTCTAGATTTATTGTAGCGTTTACATTTCTTGAGATCTACTTTTATCGTTTGGTGATGGGTACGAAGTCCATGGACCGCACTATCTCAGGTCAAGGATCCAATCCTGATCCAATCCACTTGTTCAGTGATGGGGACGAAGTCCATGCATCGCTCTTCCATCAACCTGTTCGCCAACGTAGTCCGCCATTGCCGTGGTATTTGTAATTGTTGCTGCAAATTGCTTGCTCAGCCTCGTACTTTTCGCGATTCTGGATACATTATATCGCCATCTACTTTTATCGTTTGGTGATGGGTACGAAGTCCATGGGCCGCACTATCTCAGGTCAAGGATCCAATCCACTTGTTCAGTGATGGGGACGAAGTCCATGCATCGCTCTTCCATCAACCTGTTCGCCAACGTAGTCCGCCATTGCCGTGGTATTTGTAATTGTTGCTGCAAATTGCTTGCTCAGCTTCGTACTTCTCGCGATTCTGGATACATTATATCGCCATCTACTTTTATCGTCTGGTGATGGGTACGAAGTCCATGGGCCGCACTATCTCAGGTCAAGGATCCAATCCACTTGTTCAGTGATGGGGACGAAGTCCATGCATCGCTCTTCCATCAACCTGTTCGCCAACGTAGTCCGCCATTGCCGTGGTATTTGTAATTGTTGCTGCAAATTGCTTGCTCAGCTTCGTACTTCTCGCGATTCTGGATACATTATATCGCCATCTACTTTTATCGTTTGGTGATGGGTACGAAGTCCATGGGCCGCACTATCTCAGGTCAAGGATCCAATCCACTTGTTCAGTGATGGGGACGAAGTTCATGCATCGCTCTTCCATCAACCTGTTCGCCAACGTAGTCCGCCATTGCCGTGGTATTTGTAATTGTTGCTGCAAATTGCTTGCTCAGCCTCGTACTTTTCGCGATTCTGGATACATTATATCGCCATTTACTTTTATCGTTTGGTGATGGGTACGAAGTCCATGGGCCGCACTATCTCAGGTCAAGGATCCAATCCACTTGTTCAGTGATGGGGACGAAGTTCATGCATCGCTCTTCCATCAACCTGTTCGCCAACGTAGTCCGCCATTGCCGTGGTATTTGTAATTGTTGCTGCAAATTGCTTGCTCAGCTTCGTACTTCTCGCGATTCTGGATACATTATATCGCCATCTACTTTTATCGTCTGGTGATGGGTACGAAGTCCATGGGCCGCACTATCTCAGGTCAAGGATCCAATCCACTTGTTCAGTGATGGGGACGAAGTTCATGCATCGCTCTTCCATCAACCTGTTCGCCAACGTAGTCCGCCATTGCCGTGGTATTTGTAATTGTTGCTGCAAATTGCTTGCTCAGCCTCGTACTTTCGCGATTCTGGATACATTATATCGCCATCTACTTTTATCGTTTGGTGATGGGTGAAGTCCCAGGCCGCACTATCTCAGGTCAAGGATCCAATCCACTTGTTCAGTGATGGGGACGAAGTCCATGCATCGCTCTTCCATCAACCTGTTCGCCAACGTAGTCCGCCATTGCCGTGGTATTTGTAATTGTTGCTGCAAATTGCTTGCTCAGCTTCGTACTTCTCGCGATTCTGGATACATTATATCGCCATCTACTTTTATCGTTTGGTGATGGGTACGAAGTCCATGGGCCGCACTATCTCAGGTCAAGGATCCAATCCACTTGTTCAGTGATGGGGACGAAGTTCATGCATCGCTCTTCCATCAACCTGTTCGCCAACGTAGTCCGCCATTGCCGTGGTATTTGTAATTGTTGCTGCAAATTGCTTGCTCAGCCTCGTACTTTTCGCGATTCTGGATACATTATATCGCCATTTACTTTTATCGTTTGGTGATGGGTACGAAGTCCATGGGCCGCACTATCTCAGGTCAAGGATCCAATCCACTTGTTCAGTGATGGGGACGAAGTTCATGCATCGCTCTTCCATCAACCTGTTCGCCAACGTAGTCCGCCATTGCCGTGGTATTTGTAATTGTTGCTGCAAATTGCTTGCTCAGCCTCGTACTTTTCGCGATTCTGGATACATTATATCGCCATCTACTTCTGATCACACTCTTAATTTTTATTTTTATTGATCACGTATTTTGTGATTCTTCCCTGATTTTGTCGTTTTATCTTCTGCCGCTGCGAGCGCAGCGACCCGCGGTAGTGTCTTTGCTTCGTTTCCGGTTGGTGTTGCCAGAATTGGGAAGCTCTCAATTATGTAAAAGTATTTAAATCAATTATACATACAAATTCTCGATAATATACCCAGAAATTTAAGTAGCAACACCGCTAGAAGGTAAGTGACAAATACAGATATCGCGCTTTTGTAGTTTGGAAATGAGGTACATTAAAACTTTACAGATTTCCAAACTCAATTTATCTGAAAACAAAATACCTTAAATAAATTAGCTAATAAAATAAGGCGCCTAACCACTTTAAATAAAATCAGTTTAATCTTCCGATACCTATTCCAACGTATGTTTTTATTCGATAGAATTGTTCCTTTTCTAATATCAATTTCTGTTCAGTCACTTTGAAAGGACAAACATATATTTTAGTAATATGTATAATACTCTTAACATTAATAAAATACAATGAAAACAAACACATTCTTCAAATCACCCATTTAAAGCAACCCTCGCTTAAAGAACAACACTCAACTGAGATTTAGCCATAACTTGGTTCAGTTAACTAACACCACATTATTGTCCTAAACTAATTCCCAATCTTTTTACGAGTGTGACTTTTAAAACGAAACGAAGTAGTACTAATTTGACTACCTTTTATTCCTACCTGGCGCCCACGAGAACTTAATTAATATTATCTTAAAACTTCTACCATAAACTAAAACATTCATTAACATTACGAAAACGTGAAGAAAAGTTAGTGCTTGGTAATAAAATCATATTGCTGAAAGTTTTTTTTTAATAAAACTGTGAAGGTGAAGTGTGCCGGTGTAGCTGGCCTCCCTTCTGAAAAGGAAATAATTCATCAAATATTTGTTTGTTTTGTAAAATTCTCGCTAAATGATAAATGCTTAGAATTTAAAGAATCTTTTTCATTACCTAGAGTAAAAGTTTACAAATGAAGGTAAATTCTTTAAGTTAGAATTACAATATTGTTTCAAAGCGCCAAGTTTCCGAGTAATTCAATCAATTACGAAAATCCACAAAAACACGTATTTGTCTTTTTGATGGAAACAAAGAAAAGTTTGACAAAAGTAAGGACGAAGTTGAGAATTTGTTCAACACAATATGGTTACCAGAATGTGACGAGTATGGCTGTAACTCACATTTTTATATTTGTTTTACGAAAACGACACAAAAAAATACATTTTCGTATGAAATTTATAAGTACCCTGGCTTCTTAACAGTAAAAGTTTTCATCGAAGCTTTTATGTCCTTTTATACGGCGTTTAACTCAAACAAGGAAAATAATATGGAGCTCGAAATGAGTGGGGAGAAATTTCCATTCATATTTCCCTTCATTTTTTGTATCTGCGACAGGAAAAAATGTTTCCTTAAGTATTAAAAGTAACACAGGAAGGTCTTTTTGTATTCAAGCCAAATGTTCTTTTGGATCCTTCGCGTTTCATTCATATTTAAATCTTGAATGACGCATAACCGTCTTGAATAATGTTCCACTCATCAGTGAATATTATTTCTGGCCTGAAGCTAAATAACGAATTATGGAAAGAAAATAAACCACGAGCATGAGGGCACTGATAAATGAATAGATTTGTTTGTAAAGGAAAGATAGCACGTTTCCCACAATTTACTTGAATTTAATATAATCTTATTTAGATTTTCATTAAATCAATCCTGAGAATGTTGTGTTGTCGACTAAAATAATATTTTGAATTGCTGTCAAAAGGCATGGTTGAGTTTTATTTACGCGAGCAAAAATATTCATTTTGATTTGCACTTTAATTTGTCGCTCGAGGTTTATTGATAGTTCACAACATCAGGAATGTCTAAAAATGGAGTGCTTAACCTATTATTTTATTGCTCAACCTATTAAAACACTGTCTCGATTAGCAATACATATTTAAATACGCACCAACTCGATTTACAAAGTCACCAAACATATTTCATTGTTAATATATATGTTATTTTCTAATTATTTTAGGTTAGGTTATTTTGTGTAGATTTTCTTGCTCTTTTGATATTTGTACTTGTACCCCTTGTTAATTCTAAATTGTTAAATAGTATTCTAAACTGTGCATGCAAGTGAGTCTATTGCTCATGAATATTTCATGTTACAATTTTAATTGGCATATATATATTATAATAACAGATATAATATGTAGTATATCTGTTATTTTACAATTATATTAACCTTCACAAAACTGTGCTGCATAAATTAACTCATATTAATAAATGAATTAAAAAATACTTTCTAATCACCATTTCATTAATATATGCATATCGACATGTTTCGAAAACGAAGCTTTCCTTATCAGGAATTTACGGAATACTAAAAAAATAATAATGTCAAGTACACAAAAATGGTAAACATATAACACAATAATGTAAGAATAGGCAAATTATAAACATAAACAAAAACATATTAAAGCAGGTAAGTAATTAATCAAAAATGTAAACCAGTTGTATTTGTATGAAAAAAAAATTTAAACCCGTATTTATACAGGGTCTGTCGCAAAAGTATCAAGAAAAAAATTCCTTACTGCGCTAGAAGGGGTAGCGGGATGCGCCGAGTGGTGGGGATGGTAGGGGGGAGTCGCAGCTACCAAACGCGCTACCAAATCAGTCTTCTCCGAGCAACGGTAGAGCTAGCACAGTGATCCTTGCAAAGTGTGTTTTGTCATCGCGTCGGAAATCAAGACGCAAAGTTTGCTGGAGCAGCGGGCAGCCATAAAATTCTGCGTTCGGCTGAAAAAAACCGGTTTCGAGACCCTGGCCATGATTCGGGATGCCTTCGGAGATGAAGCCATCTCACAGGCAATGGTTTACGAGTGGCACAAACAATTCCAAAACGGCCATGAATCAATTAAAGAAGATGTGCGCGTTGAACGACCGTCAACTTCCAAAACTGATGACAACACCACGAAAGTGAGGGAAGTGTTACAGTCTGCACACTCAGCTCTCGCCGTCCAGGAGTTCCTCGCTAAGCATAGCGTGGCGACACTGCCACAACCGCCGTACAGTCCCGACTTCTTATGTTTTTGCACCATCTGACTTCTTTTTGTTCCCCCGCATCAAGCGAAGCCTAAAGGGACGCCATTTGGAGACGTTGGATGGGGTGAAAACCGCTTCGACGCAGTGCCTTAAGGGAGTTCCGTCTTCTGCCTTCCAGGGTGCCTTCCAAGAGTGGAAGAAACGCTACCAAAAGTGTACTGACGCCCGAGGGGCGTATTTTGAAGAATATTAATTGTTTGCACGTTTATTGGCAATAAATTGTCTGAAAATTTTTTTTTCTTTGAATAACTCTTATTATAATTATCTTTAAATGCTTTAACAAATGCACCGCTCATCCCCTAGTACCCGGACTGGTAATTTAAAAAAACGCTTCAAAAAAGTTTTTCAGTTTGTAATTTCAACGTACATATTTTATAATCATTGAAGCAAAAAATAACAAACTGGCACATTTTTAGCAAATTAATGGTAAATATCTCGAGTTTTATTTATTTTCTGTAGGTAAGTATGTTTTTGTTAGTATTCCTTTAACAGAAAGATTAAAAAAAAACATTATGTAAATTTAATATTGTAATAACTATTTTCTATACACAAATACATCCACGAAAGTCTCCAAATATCTCTCTTACTAACGTGTCGATATTAAGCAACGTAGAAACTCTTACTAAATCAAGAAGCCTAATAAATATTCATGGATAATCGTGTATAACAGCGATGAAATATGATAATGAATAAAACAGCGTAATGGCTTCTCGAGGGTTGGTCAGGCGAGTAGAGCATTTTGCCTCTGGAGGAGGTGTTTAGGTGTACCGTGTAAAAACAAGATGAAACACCGCTGGGTTATGGTTTAGTTTTGTCCTCCGAGTTGCGGGCTGTGGGTCTTCCGCGTGATGGAAATGTTTTTGTGTTAGAAATTTAGCTCCCAAGCTGTGGGATGAGCGGGGAGGACCATACCTCAATGGTTATCTAATATCTATATTTATACATAACATACGACTCTAGATTTATAATAAAGAGTATTTAAAAAAAATTACTACGGTTATAAGAACGGACAAATACCTCAACACATTTGAGAACTTTAATATTTATTGATAAGAAACAGATTCAAATTACTGTCAGATGCAAGGCAAAAGACTAAGATATTTACGGGAAAGAAGGTAATATTATTGCAACCATCTCAGGTTAAAATTATATTTTTTGTTGCTTTTTTTTGGTTTTTGTAAGCAGCATTTTTTCCAGATTGTTTTATATGTATCTAATATTAAAAAAAAAACTGTTTACGATAAATTAATTAACGTAACATATTCATTACTCCTTTGTAATCACCACTTTATTGTATACAAATACAACCGGTTTACAATAAGACAAATTCAAAATTATTTTAAATTAAATATAAATAATATTCAATTTTTTTTAAATAGCCATTTCCTGAATTTATTTCCATATTAGTGTTAATTATAAAAAAATACCTTTTTTTTAAATTTCCAATATAAATTTGTTATTCGACGTTTTATAATAATTTTTTTTTAAATATTTTTGATTAATTATTACCTACCTTAATTATTACATGGATTATTATTTTTGCCCCTCCATGAGACGTATACCCATTTATTTTCATCTCATTTTATTTTAGGTATGACTAACCACCGTTCACCAGAAACGCATAGATGTTTTACTTTGCAATTTTTTTAAAATCTGTCAACGGCCTCGTATCAAACTATGATATTCTCGAAATAAACTAGAGAGACCCGCTATACGGTGGATGACAAATTCTTCCAAACCTACAATGAGTTTGCAAGGTTTTTGGCCCCACATACTAAATGTATCAACGCTATTTTTATGTGCCCTCCACAAAGATCACATAGGAGTTAATATATAAAAAAAACACTTTCGTTATGGTCCTGCAATGTAGTAATAATAAGGGAATTGATTTAAAAAAAAAAAATTTAAGCACCCATGGTAAGAATTCATCCATAAAAAACTTTGTCAACCGATCAAAATTTTATATAATATATTTTAATGATCTATTGAAACGATTTTTAAACATTTCTACACTTTGTATATGTAATAAGGAGTAGAAAATACTATTTTAATAAAACATTGTATTTGAAATCCACCATGAATTGTCCGTATCAAACTAATATTTAATTTTTGTATTTCAGAATTATTCATTAAACAAGGGAGCTCATACAGGTAAAATATTTCTTTGGAATTCTTGAAAGTTTCAGATAGAGCGCTCGCCTTCTACCTGCATAGTGTTTTTTTTTAAATATTTGTTTGTGAAACATGTATTTATCATCAGATCATTTATTATTACTTGCCACTTGACCAAAACTGTATTCTTTGATAACTTTTTCAAATATAGGCTTCCTATTATATTCTCTTTCGTTAAAGTTCTTAAGTTCGTATTAGTTTCTTAAATTACTTTTTTAATATAAAATTATAGTTATTTAATTATAGTAACATTAATTAAAATTAAAAGGCAATTGAATGATTAAATATTTTTAAAAAATTCTTATAATTTACATTAAAAGTATTCTACAGAATATTTAATTAAAGGGTATTCTTGGTCGTGTATGCCTCATTGGATTTTCTATGAACACCTTCCCGCACGGTATAATGTGAAAACTACCTTCTGTGCCGTGCCTGCCACTGTACGTGTCTTCACTGCACTGTGCCGATAGATGTGAATAGACCTTAAGTCGTGCGGAGTCTGGATTTAGACATTGCCTCAGGTATTTCTGATTCTACTAAGCTCTCATCTATCACAAAACTGCAGATTTACAAATGTTGCTAGTTTTCTCAATAGGTGCCTTTCTCTGTGTCTCTTTCCCTATAAATTTATCGTGTGATGAGAGAACCCCAAACATTATCTGCATTACTTTTATTTCCTTTCCTCACATCAAGATATTAATTTAAAATTCAATTTTTTTAGTTTTAATTTATATTTCTAATATTATCCATTATATTACCCGTCTCAGAACAGACATCGTCTAGTGAGACGGGTAAAGTACATGTAAATGTTTAAATTTTATGCCAATAAACGCCCGGGTTGCCGGCAATGAAATGTAAATGTATGTATGTATTGAAAAGGCAAATATTTTTGACCATTAAGGGTTATAATTTTGAAACTGTCAATTCATAGTGGAATTCCATTTTCATATGAATTTTTTGATTAAAAAACCATTGTAACCTTTTACCGCTTGTTTATTTTTGACCGGACCGATTTTACCCTACCACGGGTATCGTCAGACTGGCACAATAAAAAAATAATAATCAAGATAAAAGAGAAAATTTTTGCAATTCTGAAGTATACATGATTAACTGCTGAGATTGCCCAGCACAATACATAGGCCAAACGGGTAGAACCTTCTACACTTGAATAAGAGAACTTTTTTCAAACTAGGTAAAATGGACTTGTCGAACGTGGCTAACCATCTAGTAGACAATCACAATTCGTTTCATAAAGACACATATGTTACAATGTTTCAAGTTGTATTTAAAGCGTTAATAAGGAAATGTCCCACGACTTCACGAACGCATGTTCCCAGTACAGTCACCCAATCACTTGTATCGCGCCACTGGAGGAGGGGTGAATTGCGAATAATCAAATTGAGCCCCAGATAAGCGGCCGTCCCACGGCGGCACGAGCATGTAATATTATTACAACAATGACTTATGGCCAAGGTTAGGTCGGATGAGATTCTAACACCGAGCCAAGGCGTACGGAAAACTTTACGGATGAAATTAATTGTTTCATTTTAGGGGGGAAGGTACGATGTAATTATTATGTTCTTGCGAAGGTAGTTCCTAGGATGAGTAACTTAAACCTTGGGGCTTAATGGTGCAATAGTAGAATTCATCGGTTTGATCAGAAATTTCTACCGTGAACTATATTAAATGATTATTTTTATTCATGATTTATTTTTACTATGACGATCCTCCCCAATTCAAAGGTTGTATAATTTACTTGTCATTGCTCATAAATAAATTTCGAAAAAGGTATCTTATTTATTAAGGCATTTTAAAGATACAAAACTGTTACGCTGTTTAAATTTTTTTTTTAAATTCGAACTTGTTGATCACAACATACGTGCACCTATATTCTTCTACTTATAGCGCAATATTTTTATTTTTGAATATTTATTTATTCATTTTATAAGTTTGGTAATAAGTTACATTTTTTCAACTACCAAACTAGGCACATTCCCGTATTATGGTAGTCGAATTTACGAGTATATGATTATTGTTATTTATTGTTGTATTATATAATATTGTTGAACTACACTCCCGCTGACAACCTACTTGCAGTGGCTTAGCGGGTACAAGTTCCCATTGTATGTAATTAATATTATACAATAAAAAATAAAAAAAAACTAATAAAAGTAAAGTGAGCAAAAATTTTATTATGTAGGATCGTAAAAAAACATTGAAGATCAAAGTAGAAATTACATTCTGTAATAACCTCTTACCATACGAAATTAATTTTTGTTTTCTTGTAAAATAAGGCTTGGTATTTTATTTGATTACCATCCGACAATGATTAAAAGAAAAAATCAATCAGAACTTTTTCCGTAGAAGAGGTGAGATATTGTGGGGCCCGGGGCGAAAAATCAAAAGTTAAGCCAGCACAATAGGAAAAGGGTGGATAATATTCTGACCGAAATCTGGCAGCTGTAAATTGACTTTGATGAAGTTTTAATCTTCTTGATATAATAATGAGCCCCAGAACCCCAGAGCCGGGAATATTTCAATCGCCGATAATCTTTCTTTATAATTTACAACGATTTTGTATATTTTACGAAACTTTAAATGAAGAATTTGCCCGGTATTCAAATTTCGTAAGCTACTTTAATTTTAACTTCCAAAGGTAAATTAAAACTGGTTTCAAAATTAAAACTAAAGTGAAAGTCAACCTTAATAAATCTTTATGGGTTTTCTTCTCAAAATCTCAAGTTTTTATTGTCATAAATATTATTTTATACTTAATGAGTTATCGCTCTACAAATACAATAATCTCGAACCTTTTTTCAGTCATTTCACAACAACATTCAGTAAAACCACACAAAACGCAAAAACGTTTCCGTAAGTTTTTATTGTCATAAATATTATTTTGTACTTAATGAGTTATCGCTCTACAAATACAATAATCTCGAACCCTTTTTCAGTCATTTCACAACAACATTCAGTAAAACCACACAAAACGCAAAAACGTTTCCGTAAGTTTTTCTCAAGGAGGGCAACCGTTGGAAGATTCATAATATCCAATAGGTCAGTGCAATGCAAGAAGCTTACTCACACTACACTTTTTAGCCCATGCGATGCATGTTATTTTTTAATTTTTATTTTATGTTAGTACATAAAACACACAATATGCCCAAAACTTACATGTATGAATGTTTACATATCAATAATAATCGATAAGTTGAATAAACAACAGACATCATCTCACAAAAATAATGAAAAAGAAGAGAAAGGTCTCCAACATATTAAAAAGTAAGTGTATAAACTAACTCCATATTGTCACCTGTACTAATTATACACTGTTTTGATACTTAATAAAGGGCATCATCACATTATCAGTTTGCTATTAATGGTAAAATTATTTTTTTAAATTGATTGATTGTATCATTAAAATGTCTATTTCATTATTAGAGCAGTGTATAGTATTGTAATTTCTTAAAATTCACGGTTAAAGAGAGAAATATCGCGAATTCGTGTGATTGGCTTTAATATAAAAAAGGCTTTTACCCTGCTTTTGATTGTCTTGTCGGTGTATTAATGTTGATTTGTAATAAAATGTTTAGTGATTAATTGATGCATGTATAATTTTGTACAAAAGAAATACATCAGAAGGTTTACGTCTGGCTGATGGAGATTGTAGTTAATAGTGCGAAATTCGATCATTATACGTTCCAAATTGATCAGATAAACCTTCACGATATGCAATCTCGCGGGTTAATTTTCTTTGTATGGATTCGATTCTGTAATTATGAATCTCGTAATTAGGAGACCAAATGGTGGATTCGTATTCCAAAATACTTCGCACGATCTATTTGTAAAATGTTGTTGTTATTTGTGCACTTTTAAAATAATTTGTGATTCATAGAGTTAATCCTAATATATGTCATGTACTTTTTGAAATAGTATTTAAACGTTTATTGAAATTAAGTGACGAGTCAAATGTCACGTTATGGTACGTTCATTGTAGATTATACCAACGAGTCAATATAATGCTGGGATTGTAGCTTTCATTTTTTACCAAAAAGAGATATCTTATTAAACCTAAAAAGAGTGTACTATGCAATTGTTCAGTCTATTTTACAATATGGAATTATTGGCTGGGGGGGAACATATGATAATATTGATAATAAAGGTAATTTTAAAAAAACCATCATCATTTTCCACTGAAAAGCTTTTTACAATATTCAATGTACCTACAGTAGATAAAATTTCTAAAAAATATGCAATTATTCAAATCTTTAAAGAAAAAACGTTAAATAAATTACAATTTAATATATCCGCAAGGTATCAACAAAACATTAAAATCCCGCCATTCAATACTAAGCATACGCAAAACACATACCTATATCTAGGAATAACTTTTTTAACAATCTGCCATCTGATCTTAAAATTATAGAAAATATCCATGAATTTCAACATAGATTAAAAAAATACCTCAAACTACTGTAACAATTTTTTATTTTTATTTTATTGTTTTTTGTTATTATTAGATTTTTTTGTCTTTTATTATTATCTTCTCTTCTTTTCTTCTACTTTCTTTTCATTTCTTTTTTTTTTCTTTAATACTATTACGAGTGATAAATTACAAAATTTACACGACAAATTCATATTTTCCTGCTATTGTACAAAAATATTTCAAGTTATGACCTGATTAATTAAACGATAATCACTCACCAAACCCAAGAACCTTGTTTCTTTATGGTGAGGAATAGCTATATTATATTTTTGTTACACTATATGAACCATGTCTTATTTATATACTCTCTGTAAAAAAAAAATTATCATATTAAATAAAAAAATAAAATGATATTAGTGACAAAAATTAAGAAATATTAAATTTATTCATCATAAGACTCAAATGAATATTTTAACAGCAACCATTTATTTTAATATATAGCGATATAACTATTTTCACAGACAACTGACTATGACTTGTTCGAGAAAGTACAACTACGTTATTTTTTTAATAATGTCCAAGCACAAAGTTTCAAAAATTTTAACCGAAAATTTCTAAAATTCGTTTACCTAAAAAAGTTACAGAACAAATATTTCTCACTTTATTAGCAGTGTTCATATTGTCATAGCATGTCACAGCAGGCACTTGGGTGGCACGCTGCGGTATGTTCCAAGTATTAAAAAACTTTCTCCTGTCGTATTGACTGGGGCAATGTTTGCCTCGCCAATAGACCACCATAATATTGGCGGAGAGTGAAGTGCTTCACGGCGTTGTCTGTTCAACCAACTCATCTCCCCTTACCAACTTGCGCGGCGTTCCGTGTTTGCTGGGAGCGTTATGCTAGTCCACACGATCGCCCAATCTCCCAATTCGAACGTTTGGGTGATTGTGTAGAGGGGTAGTTCGCGCACTTTGGCTAATGTTGGCTCGAGTTCGGCGAGTTGGCTCGAGATCGCTCCTGTGGTGAACTAGTTGGCCCGACCTTCAAATAGTTGGTCAAACTCGCACAAACCGGCCTCCACACATTGGACGGAGAATAAAACATGACTGAACTATGTTTATAATGACGAAAAAAGACTCAAATATGCAACTCACCTCCAAATAAATGTACAAATATGCATTATGCATATTATGCTAATAATAATAATTGAATAATTTAAATAGCGCTGTTTCTCATGAAAAATTACATCAATCGCGTAATGCATGTAATTCGATGTATAATTGGGGCTAGTTGTCATATTTTTTTGGGATGCAATCTGACTCAGGCTGTTTGTAAAAATAAAATACGGAGCTGAAACAGGCGCAATAGCTATCCATTGTATTTATTTCCGGTATTATGGGTACGTAATGAGAAACGAATTTTGTCAATAATATTATAAATTTGGGTAGACTTTCTATGAATATCGGTAGATCTATAGATTTTTAGCTAAAATGGTATCACTAGTTTGGAGTTCATAGTTAGAACGTTGGCCGATCGTGTTGTTGTCCGATTTATAGTCACTATACGATCGGCCAACGTCCCAACTCCGAACCGAGTACGGGTTGGGATGTTTGGCGATTGTGTGGTCGTAGCATAAAACTCTTGAAAGCCTCCTCCGAGATTGCGATAAAGAACTGGCGGAATTTGTTTATGCTACGAGCTTATTAAATGAACTCTTCCTTGTTTAGGTCTCATGCGTGGTAACTTTTAGAAGCAATATGAAGGAAAAAAAATTACCATGGTACAGTTATTCTTCTCATTTGAGGAAGTACCTACTTGCATATTATGAAGGGAGACGTCTCAAAGAAGGAAGGTGGTTGAAGTAAAAACTGAACAAATTTATAAAGAGACTTCGTGAACAACCTTTTTTTTTAATTTTCAATGTTTATATTTCGAATTTTTTCGTTTTATACTCATTTGAAGCATTTTACAAACTTTTAAAGACAACACCCTCAAAATCTATTCATGATCGTAATTTTTCTGCCAAATCCATTCATTTGGTGAAGTCAGAATAATAATAATAATAACTGGACAATTTGTACAGCGCCGTTTTTGCAAAACATCACATCGCACGTAGTACGAGATTTGGACAACATTTATAAGGCTAATTGAAAGCACTGGAGCATTTAAAGCAGGATCAGCCAGGACGCATAAATCCAGCATGAAACGATTTTTTTTTTGACAAAACGAGACCTATAAAAAAAACTAAGGTTTTTGTATGTTTTTTTGTAATTTTTTAATGCAAAAGATAGAACAGTTTATTACTTGTTACCTAAAATACTTATTTATTACAATAAACCAGATTTCTCCCTTTGGAGAAATACTGAATAAATTCTCTCTCTGTACCAAATGAGGTCCCAGATGATAGCAAGTTTATGTTTTTTAGCCTTGATCCTAGCATTTCAGCTGCATCTTTTGAGAGACCTCTTCGAGAGTCTCTTACTAGGTCATTGAGCTCACTCTGAGAAAAAAGTTGAAGTCCCCCGTTAACAGAAAAATCTGAGCTAGATTTGTCCTGGGAAGCTAATGTGTCTGAGTCCTCTGACCCACTCAGAATGTCGTCTAAATTAGAAGGTGGCCGTGGAACTGGTATTTCAGAACCAGGGGATACTGGATGAGTAGGTGTAATATTTATTCAATATTTTATAAATTTACATAGTCTTAGCATTTATCAAAATATAATCAGAAATATTTCTTTTTCTGACCGTCCTATTGTATGTTTTACAAAATATTTAAAATATTAATATGATTTTTAAAGTGGAGAAAAATATTTTTAATCCTTTCTCGTTACGTTTTTGTAAATAAACTTAACCAAAGATTTATAATCCGCATTAAATAAAAAAAATAAAAACATTAAAGTTACGTAGTATTTATGAAAAATTTAAACTACACACTGTTCTTTTTTTTAATTTATCTCAACGACATGTAAAAGAAAAACCTTCACAGCATTTTTAAGGATATTCAAAATTTTAAATGTTTTTGTAAAATATGCGTAAAACGGTCAGAAAAATGTGTAATATTTCTGATTTTTTTTGATAAATGCTAAGCCCATGCAAATTAAAAAAAGTAATAAATATTTTTCTCTTTAAATCACCATGTTTATCGTATTGCACAAAAATTATCATTATTTTGAATATATAAATAATAACTCTCCCACGTCCCTCTCCCCGTTAAGGCCATTTTTTAAATTGAAAAAGAATAAAACATTTTAAGTGAACTAGGAATTTTACGATAAATACAAACAAAAACTTGAGTGTAACAAAAAAATTGACATGATAGAATATTTTTGTCGTTTTTACCAATTTGAAATATATAAGAAAATGTAAAAAAATTCTATGCCATTTTTTACTTGCAGACCTGTGTTATTAATGGAATGTATTAAATAATAATAATTCCTCTAATATCTCAGGGGTGTACCAATCTCCAAGAACATTGCTACATCATTAATCTATTACTCAGACATGACTGAACAACAATCATCAAGGCAGTTTTAAATGTACACTCACAAAAGAAAACATCGTCTCAATAATTAAACTGATGTAAGGCTCCTTACTGAATCTCCAATGACCGACTCAAATAGGTTGCTGTACGTGTGGAACTCCCTCCTCCAGAGCTGTCGAACGAAGAGTGAAAATATTGTGGGAAGCTACTGGAAAGATTCCTCTTGCGTAGAGATGGTGTTGCCATTTGTAATGTCAAATGACACAGACAATGGTGAGGTAGGAACTTGAATTGTTACGAAGTTTCATAGTATGTATTAAAAATAAGGTATAACATATGAGTAATATAAATTTGACCTTTTACAGGTTTCCACTCGGGTAGTATATAAAAAAACTATTTAGAAATAAATTTAAAAAATATATAAATTCAAAAGTTACATAATAATTTGTTTAAATGGGGAGATTAAAGAAAGGGGGTGGGGGATCGATCAAGTTGAATCATTTATGCCTAGTGATATACTTGTTATTTCATATTAATAATGGAAGAAGAAAAATGTGTAGGTACATACCATGCATCGTACCATCCCATATATGTAGGTGCATACCATGTATCGTACCATCCCATATATGTAGGTGCATACCATGTATCGTACCATCCCATATATGTAGGTGCATACCATGTATCGTACCATCCCATATATGTAGGTGCATACCATGTGTCGTACCATCCCATATATGTAGGTGCATACCATGTATCGTACCATCCCATATATGTAGGTGCATACCATGTATCGTACCATCCCATATATGTAGGTGCATACCATGTATCGTACCATCCCATATATGTAGGTGCATACCATATCTACAAAGATACTGCAGCGCTACAGAAATGTTCCTGTAAGAACGAGTGCACTCTTTCAGGGCATTTCTCCGCCACCGCATGGGAAGCCTATGATGCAGAGTACGCCAATCTAAGAATACTATCATTACTGCCATGGCTCCCTTGATGGCCCTTTGGAGATGGGAGACCATCAAATATCCACCATAAACTTCTTATTTTTTTTCTATCTCGGTGAATGAACTTATTTTGTATATTTTATTAACTATCTTTTTCCATTTTTTTTTTCTTCCTTTTATTTTACGTATTTTGTTATTTATTTGTTTGTATTATTATCACGCATGGGACATATTGCACTGCACTACTTCTGCATACCTTCTGGAATAAAGAACTAATATTATTATTATATATATATATACATAAAGGAATAAAATTAATGGATTGGTGATAATATGATATGAGTAGACATCTGATGTTATAAAGGCTCGAAAGATCGGCGGTGCGACTTTAGGGAGTGTGGTGCAGAGTTAAACATGTCAAATTGTGAGCATATGCCTTATTAAAGATGAAAGAGTTTTGCTTAGAATTGTTGCATCGAGTGTTGCATCCATGTTTGAGTACAAGTACATTTTAAAGCCCTGCTCTAATTTTTTAATGTCAATTACATTTTAAATAATTTCTATGGGATTAAAAAATTTTATTCCCAAGAAAAAAAAGATGTTTTTGAATTTGGATTGTATTAAATTTTGGAATTATGATTAATACATTATTTTCAAAATTCGAATTCTATTTTCTTTACAGATTTGGATATTTTAGGTTTTTGTGTAGAATATCTTCTAATTTGGGTTCTTTCAATGTTTCATGGGTATGTATAAATATGTGGGATGTATTTTGTCGGCGGAGTTGGTACAAAATGTTGAATGTTTAACCGTCCATACTTAACTGGGAGGTATTTACTTATGGAATACTCGCCCCTCATTTCGAATTCATGTATTCCTCCGACTTGTCCCCACACGCCATTTACGTCTATCTTCTACAGGCCGAGAAAAATGTTGCTCTGATAAAATCTCTCGGATGGGCCCATCCGGTCATTTGCCTATCGGGGGAATAAAACCTTCGGACCTAATGGGTTTATCTAGGATACTACGGGATGCCATCCCATACTTAGAAAACGAACGTATTGGATGTGAGAAATCCGATTTGGAAAGAAAACCTAATGCTGTTAAATCAAATAAAAAAATTACATATTAATTCAAATTGAGAAATTTGCTGACACTAGCATATATTATTATCTTAGTCTCAACCTAAATCTCCAAATATTTTTTAATTCCCTATCGTCATTTAAGAAAAATATTACTCGTAACGTCAATTCGCAATCACAAATTTCCAGTACAGCACTATTCAGATACATAGGTACACATTCACACTCACACACACACACACAAACAGACACAGTCACAGACACATTCACTACTCACTTTTTAATATACCTTTTTATCTTTAGCAAGTATCATTCTCTAGCATTGTACTAACCTCCCCGGGTAAAATGTGTATAACCATTTACTAGATATTACATAGAGACATGTCATTGGTACCGATCCCTGTAATAATTTTCTGAAACCTTGTAATTTGTTCACCACCCATTTTATACATTTACTGTTGTTTCTAAAATAAAAACAAAATAAAAAAAATTATAATAAAATAAAATCAAAATGACTTGAAAGCAGAATGTGAAAGTGGATACGATTTTGAAAGAAAAAAATGGCCAAAATGTTGTTTTCCAAAACCCTTATTTTTTAGGTTAATTAACTGGAAAAGGGTAAGGTTTATGGAAAAATTTTCTAATTTATATATAAGTCTCCTTTCACGCGACACCCCGTAAAGATTAGATGGAATTCGATTTCCTGCAATATTCTAATAAATATTTTTATCATCTCTTTGTGAGCGTGACATTATTTTGAAGATAGTTAAAAGTTGAACTCAGAAAGAAGGATAATAAAACAATTATAATGATGGTCAAGTTTTATGTAATTAATACAACAATAATAATAATGTTTTATTATCTTATTTTTTATAACAATATAAAAAAAATAATGATATCCTCACTGGGATTTCACGTGATGAGGATTTCGTTTACAAAATTTGAAATTACATTATATTAAATTAATATTCGAGATAAAAAAAAAATTGTAAGGTGAGATGTTTTAATCAAAGTTGATTGATTTCGGAGTTAGTCTGTATTTGGTGTTAATATGTTTTCTACTTCAGATATCCCTATGTAACGTATCCTGTGTTTTATTTGATTTATAAATTTATTATGGTTGTTATGATTTTTAAAGGATAGTGGGATTTTGTTGCAGAGTTTTCTACCATATTATAATAAGTTTTTTTGTCCAAATGTTGTGTTTGTGGTTCCTTGTTGTATCTGTTTTTGAGACTGAGATCTAGTGTTTCTAATATGTGTGATTGTTGATATTTCTTGTTTTTTGTATTTATGAATTTAATTGTTATAGTATTGTTTTAGAGTATAATTGAATAAATAGTTTAATTAAAATGCATTTATATTCTTCGGGAACGCGTTTTCATTTTTAGGATCCTAGTGCTGCTGTTCCATTACAATGGCGCTAAGCCTTTACCATAAGCCACTATGTAATTTACATTCCTTTGAAGATGTTTTAAAGAACTTTGAAATGGAAAATGCGAAGTAATATGGAAGAGTGCACCTTAGAAGCGTGGGGCCATTTGTAAATTAGAATTGAAACATCAAAGCCAACATTTTTAAACATACATCATTTGGAATGTTTATTCTTGACTGATGACCTGTCATAACCTATTATAATGCACCAAAAATATTGAAAAAAAGTTTGCCTACCTTCTAGTAAAATTTTGTAATGCATTGTCTTTTTGGTTTTTATTATTCTTGTTTTTTTTTATACCTACAAATTTAAAATCTGTGATTTGTGGAAATCTCTTTTCCCAATTTAAATTTTAATTAAACTAATTTAAATTTTAATTAAATTTAAATTAGCTTACCTACTCATAAAAATCAGCGGCTATAATGTAATCGTTAGATTTAATGTAATAAGAAACTCCAGTGAAAAATATAATTACTTTAAAAATATATATTCATACAGATCAACAAACCCCGGTTCTGAATACATAACTGTTATTATATATTAGAATTTATAAATCGTTATTAAAAATTTAATAAAAAATCATCTCATCGAAACACCTTGTTATGTTGGTACCATTGCATTTGGAACATCTGACGTCACGTGCGCATTTTGTTTTTGGATTTCTATGGAAATTTTTATTTTTCGGTTGTGTTTTGTATTTTAAATATGTATTTTGTTAATTTTAGCGAAAAATTAACTTAATTTTCGTAACTTTAAGCTCTATAATTGATGTTCAATGTAAAAAACTATTATTATTGAAAGAAATTAGGGTATTCATCAATACGGATATTTTGATAATATTATTGCTCAGAAGTATTATTATTCTTCGAGTTGAAGTTTCTAAAAAGTACATAATTTTATTACTTATGTTTAGTTACAGCGCCCTTCAGGTGATTTTGCACAAAAACGGCTCTATACAAGTTATCCAAGTATTATTATATTATTAGTTATGGCTTACCATGGATAGAATATAAAATTATGTACGGTAAAGCTCATCCTTGTTTTGACATTTCACATTCTAATCATAAAACTGATTAAAACCAACCGGCAATAGAGCGTTTTGGCGAGCTTTGAAAATTAAAACTTATTTAAAATTATTTTCAGTATGAAAACTAACTAACTAACTAACCATTACGCCGTTTCCTCGCAGGGGTAGGCAGAGAGAACGGACCACCAAACAACTCGATCTTGGCATACACTTCTTGCTTCATTCACTTTCATACAATGTCTCATACATTCTCTTCTGTTATTTCGACTTCTGACATGGCCCGACTCAAGTATTTGATTCACTTGATCGTGCCATGTCTTCCTCGGACGTCCCCGGCTTCTTCCATTCACGTTTGCGTCATATATTCTCCCTACACTCATGAAAACTAAATAACTATATATAACCATTCTCTTATTTAAGTTTGAACGTCATTTCATTACTGATAAACAAAATTAAAATAAGGACTGGAGTTCCTTATTATCTAACCAGTTTGTTTCAATATATTGCATTCGTTGTTATTAACGTTGGATGGGTCGAAGAAAAATCCCTGTAGTAATAGAGTTGAAGCGAAATAACCGCCGGGATGATCCGTAAAGAAAATCTTTAGAAATTCCAGAGAACTGAGTAAAAAACCGAACCGGAAAATTAAAACGAAACTCCAAAATATTTACCCGAAAGCGTTTCGCGAGACACGAACTGAAGTATTATTAATATTTTTCCTGACAGTTAAAAGTCCTCGCATTTAAAGAAACCATTTGAGAAGAATTTCTAGTTTGTTCTGTCTACTTTTAAGTGGCATCTTTGGGAAATGAAAAATGACAATGTCGCGAACAATTTTTCAAATTTAAAAGACATTTTTAGAGTCGCCTTAAAAATCATTGTAATTCTGAGAAACGTTTCTCATACATAAAAAAAATCATAAACCTTGAACTCTTACTGGAACACTAGCACACAGAAAGGATAGATTATCACATGTTTTATTATTATCATTTACTTATCACGAATTGACAAGTAACAATTAAAACCTTTTTTTTTAGTTCGTTTTTTCAAGTGCCCCAACATATCGTTCGCTGCTGAACACGCATCCGCGTATAGTATTGCCACTTGACAAAAGTTGCCAAAGGTTTAATTCCATAACCACAGTTCCTAGAATTGAAAGAGACAGTTCTATTTTAGTTGTGTGAATGCTATCAATAAATTATCATACGCGATTAGAATTCTGAAATGCGACGCCAATTAAAATGGAAAACAGCTCAGCTGACACTAACAAAAAATTATACTAACCCATTGCTTAAAATCAGATATGCTTTTCACGTAAACACGAAAATTTTATTTTTATATGTAGATATATTTCCCCACCTTCCTCTCCCCTTCTCCTTCCCCTCCCCGATACCTTCAGCCTCACAACATTCACTAATTGGGAATGCCATAGTCTCACTGGTTCCAGACGGTTGGGAGCATTTTGGGACTCTTGTGCGGTATTCATATAAAAATAAAAATAAAAAAAGATACTAAAAAAGTATTAATGAAAAAAAAAAAAAACATGAATCTCTTCTTTAAAGTGCTCCGAGTGTCATACCTAAGATTGTAATCCGAAATACTTCCATCCAGCGATACAATACCGAGTTTAGATCACAATGCGTCAAAGTTCACATCTAATTATAAAGGGGTGCAGGACTTAAAATTGAATTAGGCGGCTAACTACCCTCGGCTATCACCCCATCTCCATGCAGCGCTCGAGGAAACTTTGTCACAAACTTTATGAGGGTTAAAGATTTTCTAAGTAATTTACGGTTGCTTACAGCTTTGCTTCACCCGGAGTCAATTATGAAAATTCCGATACGTGCGGCCCATGCTAATACTCGTGTCGTATAGGGTATAAGGCGGCCTTGTTGCATGTAGAATTTATCATGGCCGCGGGATAGAAATAAACAAGAAAAAGGCCGTTCGTATGAGCGGAATGGTGGATGTTCAATAATAATAATAATAATAATAATTGGATGATTTCTATAGCGCCGTTTTTGTGAAAAATCACCTCAAGGGCCCTGTACAAATGTTACTTCCTGTTCTTTATCTAATTATGTACAAGCAGATATAGAAAAACTTATTTACTTGGCAGGTCGCTTTAGATGAACACAGTTTTATTAGAAAATTTAAGTGTAGAAATGATATTTTTATAGTTCCTATTTTATCAACTTTTTCTATTTTTCTATTGATCTTACATTTATTAGAAGATTTATGGCACAAGAAGAGTTAGTATTTATTTGAAATACTTATAATCTTCAGGACTGGAAAATATTTATAAAATGATCTTAAAAAACGTAAGAAGTTTTGAATGGATATTAACATATTTTATGTATTTTTTACACTTTTAGTTATTTACAGTGATTTTATTATGGATATGATTGTCTGAAAAGATGAGTTTGAAGTTTAGTTCTGAAGTTTAGTTTGGTGGGATTTTTTGGATTTCACTCGTGTTCCAAATACGTAATTTTCTTAATAATATCCACATATAGCAAAACGAAATGTTGGATATACTTACATACATATTAAAATTATTCAAAAAATACAAGGATGTCAATAATTTTGTTAAAACCTTTCAACTCCTAGACCCCACACAGGTCAGTAAAATTGATTATTTATTCAAGACATAATTTTGATACACAAAATTGTTTAAATAATTTCAAAAGTGAGGACAAATTGAACTTACTTTGGGCAGACAAGCACGTCAATAACTTCATTCACTTTATCTTTTCAGCGCTGAAAACTAAGCCTAAAAAATTACACGCTGTGGAATGACATGACCAATTAAATAAAAAGACACTTTGTTTGAATCCATTTTTATTTTTGTATAAATACGAGTATGTCGGCTAGTTTCGATTCCACTGAATAATCTCCCGGATTGAATCATTTCCAGAAAATTATATTTTAAGTCAAATTGCAACAAGTCGACATATTTATACAAAAATAAAAGTAGGTTCAAACAAAGTGTCTTTTCATTTAATTAAAAAAATATATATAAGTAGCTGAATAAGGAACTCCAGTGACGAATATAATGGCTTTAATATTCATACAGATCAACAAACGCCGATTCTGAATATGTTACTTTTATTATACGTAGAATTTATAAATCTTTATTTGACAGTAAATTTTATTTAATTAATTTGTACTGTTTTACAATCAATTCATTGAAAAATAATATATAGTATATTTGCGCACGTTCCAGACTGGAAGATAGTCTCAGTATCGCCCTGGTGAAAGACCATCATTCAGAATTGAAACGTTACTTGAGGTGGCTTTTAGCCGTATTTGGTGACCAGATCGGAATAGCCGGGTACTTCCGACCTTCCTCTTTCCTTTCTCCTTCCCCTCATCAATACCTTCAACCTCATAACATTCCCCAATTGGGGATGCCATAGTCTCTCTGGCTTCAGACGTTTGGGAGCAGTTGGGACTCTTGTCGGGTATTCATATAAAATAAAAATAAAAATGTATCTCAAAAAAGCACCTAGTTATGTTGGTACCATTGCATTTGGAACATTTGACGTCACGTGCGCATTCTGATTTTGCAATATGGTAATTTAAATTTTTCGATTTTGTTTTGTATTTTAAATAGACAAATTTTTGTTTTGACGAAATATTAACTTAATTTGGGTGACTTTAATCTCTATAATTGTTGTTCAATATAAAAAAAAACTATTGTTAATGGAAGAAATTAGAGTTTGAAGAAATAGAGAAATTGAAACTTTGAAAATTATTTTAGATATAAAAACCACTTTAGAAAAAAAAACGAAATATGCTGTTATTTAAATTTGAACGTCATTTTCATAAAAAAAATTGTACTGGAGTTTAATATTCGAGCTGTCAAAAGTATCGGAGAATTGTAGCAGTGATGATGATGATTAGTCTACAGCCTGTGGTAGGGCTCAGACCAAGTGTTACAACATGTCTGATAGCATAAACCACTGAAACGACCAAATCCGATTATAAAAAAGCCTCAATGAATTTTTCAAAGTATCGTACGATCCAGTGATACCGCAAAATAGAATCCCGTTATTGTCTTGGCCTTTTCCGAGTGGTTAATCACGATGATTCATCGAGTATCCCAAAAAACACCGGTCACCTCTTTCCTAATCTTAACCTATCGGCTCTTCTAAATCTTCTCGCGTGTTTGTATTTATTTGGTAATTCACGTTCAATAATGCTGACAAATAAATATTTTAATTTTATTGGAATAACTTATGAAGCTTTATAAACTCTATTGTAAAATATTTTTATCATTTATAATTTCTTCAAAATATTGGGATTCACTTTGTGGCGTCATTGTTAATAAATGAATTAAAAATTATTTGGTATTCACCACGTTAGTATATATACTATGTATATATATATATACGTAAGTATCCTATATGTCCCCTATGAAGAAAGCATCGCTTTCGAAACTTGTAGATATGTGCATATAAAGTGGTGAATACAAAATAATTTTTAATTGATTTATTTTTTAATCACTGAGGACAATATTAATAAATCTCAAAATTAAATATGAAACAGAAAAGGCAGAGAAAACAAAAAGGTTTTGTCGCATGTGGGACTCCAACACAGGACCTCTAAGCCTATCCGGGGCCTGCGCTGCAGCCAATTGAACTAATACTATTTCTCTCAGTAATTTGTATCGATAGGTAAAATTCGATACCCTGTCTAAATTGTAAATACATTCAGATAGAATCTTGCAGTTAATACAGAAAGATAGCAGCCAAAATACATGGGAATTAATTGAAGAATGATATCGATAAAATAGACGAATAAAAATGGGGTGGCATTAGTTCAATTGGTTAGAGCGCAGGTCCTGGGTTGGAGTCCCAGATGGGACCGTTACCTTTTTGTTTACTGTTTGATTTCTGTTTCACAATTAATTTTGAGATTTATAAATATTATCTTCAAAGATTAAAAAAAAACTTCTTAAGCTCGGTTCACACTTCATCTATTCTATAATATATATCATAGACTCTATAGAATTTTTTTTTAAAGACTATGAAATGGCTCAGTAAAAACAGGCATCCTGTTTTCTTTCGAAACTGCTCCCAACCGTCTGGAGCCAGTGAGACTATGGCATCCCCGATTGGGAAATGTTATGAGGCTGAAGGTATTGGTGAGGGGAAGGAGAAAGTGAGGAGGCAGGTGGGGAAATACCCGGCTATTCAGATCTGGTCACCAAACACAGCTAAAAGCCATTTCAAGCAACGTTTCAATTCTGAATAGTGGTCTTTCACCAGGGCGATACTGAGAGTATCTCCCACTCTGGAACATGCGAAAATATACTATATATTATTTTTAATTAATTAATTGTGAATCCTGTGCGATATAATATCCGATAGAAATCGAATAGCCCAGTTGAATCGATTTCAGCTTTCATTTTATGAAATAGACCATGGAATAGATAAGATGTGAAGCCAGCATTAGCTGTTTTTACTAGAGCCGATATGTCTATTAATTAACCTCATAGACAGGCGGAGGATCAAAGGGAGGAGTAAAAATTACGTCTTAAACAAAATGAGTCCTGGAAACGACCCGTTCTCATGAAATAGTGTATTCATCTACAAGAGAACGAAAAATCGGTGTATATTAATTTATATTGCCTTAAATTGGCCAAATAAAAACACAAAAACTTTTTTAACTCGTCACAATTTAAACTCAAGCCAACAAATTCAAATAAATTAATTTTTCACAAAAGCTTTTGTGGTATTAAAAATTTATCGTTAAAACTTTTGTAATTAATTAAAAATGAACACTGTGGTGGATCTACACCGGGAAAGTTATAGCGCTTTCATTTCACAGCACTAGTGAATTTGAACCAACTCTGTATAATATCTACTCGTAGTTCTACATACTTGGATATTTTGAACTCTGGGAGGGGTTGAAAATAATTGACGAGTTTCAACCATGACATATATTTCCTCCCCTTTCCCTTTCAAAAGTCAGATTCGTTCTATTTGTATAATCAATGACACTTAAAACCCTTTTTTATTTTCTACTGATGTGCTCGTATCCAAGGTTGGATTAGGTTAGGTTAGGTTTAGGTTAGGTTAGGGTAGGTTGGGATAGGACTTTATGTACCTGCTCGTATCGTTGTTTTTGTTGTTGCTGTTTTTTTTTTTTAATTTTTGTGATTTCCACACAAGAAATTATTACATAACCTATCCTTAAACTCAGACAAAACATACTTCATTACATTTACCCTCCTAAAACAAGTTAAAAAATTATTATACATCGCCATTGTAAAAATTGTCCTGATAACTGCAATTTACCCAAATGCTCTACATTAACAAAACAGAATGACATGCAATATTTGGGCATAACAATAGATCAACATAAATGGACGGAACATATTGCGCAAAATGTTTAACGAATACGAGAACTATACTACGTATTCCTCAAAATAAGAAATATTTTACAAAATCTATGATACGAAGGTTTACTATGCTTTAGCACAATCAATTATATAAAGCGAATAAAGCGGAGGAGCTTATAAAACAAATTTACCCCCACTGGAAATAGTCCAAAGAAGGCTCATTAAAATAATTTTAAAATAAACACCTTATTATTCAACCTGTGAGTTATTCAACGAATTTAAAGTTTTAGATTTTAATAGAATATTCCAAAAACATTCCCTTTTTTTGTTTTTACAAATGAAAAAAAATACCATTCAAAAAGTCCTGATAAACTACTTTTTTGTAGTTTGTCTGACGGGAGCTTGTTATTTAAAACTCAAAATTTACACTCAAGGTTATAAAATAAAAATATTAAAAACATGTGTAACAAACCTTAAACATAAATATTCTCAAGAATCTCTCTCTAAAATATTTCTACAAAAATATTTAAAAAACAAAAATAAAATAAAATAAAAACATAAACGAACGCAATAAATCATAAATAAAATAATATTTCATCATTTTCTAATACAAGGGGGCCGCGTTCGCTTCGTCATTCGTGCGGGTTATTTAGTCACGATGTCGCAGTGGACGGGAGAGCAGCGTGCGTTCGCAATCGAAGCGTATTTCAATGCAATGATTTGTGTGCAACTGCGCGTCGAAGATTTAGTATGCGTTTCTATATTCGACGTTTACGTGATGCCCCGAGTGAAGATTTGATTCGATCATGGGTGCGGAGGTTCCGGGCAACCAGTTCGGCGGCAAACGGCTCACGGCTGGGGCCCAGCAGGACGTCGAGAACAAATCAAAACATCGAACTCGTCGCGAATAGTTTGCGCGATAATCCGCGTCAGTCCATGCGGAAGAGAGCGGCTACCCTAGGGCTTCCAAAAACTATTGTGCACGAAATATTGAAGAAGGACCTTAAATTTCACCCCTTTAAGATTCAAATTGTGCAAGCGCTTACACCTAATGATTTCAATTTACGTAAAAATTTCTGCGAGACAATGTTAGAGCAATTTCGTACGGTAAACACTATCTTTTGGAGTGATGAAGCCCATTTTCATTTAAATGGAAGTGTAAATAAGCAGAATTGCCGTTATTGGTCACCTAAAAGACAGAAGTCACGTTTAAAATATCAACAGCCACTTCACAGTCCCAGTGACGGTTTGGTGTGCGTTGACAAGCAGTGGAATAATCGGACCCTATTTCTTTGAAAATCGTCGAGGGCAAGCCATTACTGTGACCGGGGTTTCTTATCGGCGCATGCTTAACGATTATTTTTTGCCAAAAATGAGAGAACATCCTGCCTCCACTTCACACACATGGTTCCAGCAAGATGGCGCCACGCCTAACACTGCTAGAGAGACGATGGCGTTTCTTCGTGATTTGTTCCCTGAAAAATTGATTAGCCGTTTCGGTGACATCCCCTGGCCACCCAGGTGGCCAGATCTCACTCCTATGGACTTTTTTCTGTGGGGGTACCTCAAAAGTAAAGTGTGTCCGACGTAACGGTCTACATTTACACGAAATAATTTGAAAAAATCCGCACTTCTCTTCTTTGTAATAGTTATTGAAATAAATGTATATCCCATGCAGTTTATTTTTTATTTAAATTTTAAATCCTAATTCTGCTACCGGACACCCTGTACAAATAGATTCTTTCAGCTAACCAAGTTTTCAATGTTTTCAATTGTTTAGTTTTAATACAGTTTTTTTATTTCAGCGGGTAACATATTTATACAAATAGGAATCATGTGATCTAAAGTTCTTTTCGATATTTATTTGTATGCTTAGGAACCGTTAATCCTTCATTAAAATTGAGACGAGTATTATAAGTGTGTTCAAGTGTATTTGTATTATATATAGGGTTATATATATATATAATGTGGTGAAATATAATTTTGTACCACAGAATTGATCTTACTGAAAGAATTTAGAGACTTCGATAAATGTACGAGTATGGAATATTATACCTTTGTTCGTATAAACTTTTATGAGCTAATAATTTATCCAATGAATTTTGCACTGATTGAACATGATTGATGTTGTTTTACAGGAAAGTCCCCAGGCTGTAATTTCATACCTTATAACAGATTATGCTTATGATATATAAATTATTCGAATTGTACAGACTGGAACAAATAATTTTAATGTAAATAATTCACTAACAATTGATCTGAGTCGTACACAAACCTTATTTATTTGTAAATCCCACTGCACAATCAATAAGACACCTAAATAAACATATGCTTTCACAAGTTCAACATTTTAACTTGTACACGATGCAGGAATGCCATCGTATAATTAATTTAAATCCACAAAGAAAACCTGAAATTCGAGTCATTGAGCACCAGGCCGAGAACCACAGGACAAACAATAATCCTCAAAATTCATACAATAACAGCTCAACACCATTACACATACTCAGCTATAAAATGCTTTAACGAACTATCGCAAGAAATACTAGCTGAAAAAAATTATGAAATTTTATAAGAAAAAAACTTAAAAATTCACTGTACAAGAAACTAATTTTAGGGGTATATTATAAGTTCACTTGAAAAAAATGCATATACTCGTATGTTTATATACATATATTTTATTTCAAAAAATTTCCTTTAATTTTTTTTGCAATTTGTGTATATTCATAAGAATATCATGTTCATGGTAGTATTGTTGAAATTAATTATTTGTATAACAAACCATAATAGTACTTTCTCTCTGGGCCCGATAATTTCTCAATTAGGGAAGTACCAATATAAAAAAACTAAAATGATTATATAAATAAAATTTAAATTAGTACTTGCATACCTACTACTATTACCATGTAAACAATGTTGTCAATTATATATAATAAATATCTTTAAAAAAAGAGTTCCAACTGTTCCCAACCGTCTGGAGCCAGTGAGACTATGGCATTCCCAATTGGAGTCTGAAGGTATCGATTAGGGGAAAGAGATTTCGAAGGAGAGAGGTGGGGAAGTACCTGGATATTCAGATCTGAATCTTTTTTTGTCACATATACCTTGATTTTAATCCATTCAAATAACAAAATGAAACTATTTTTACCAAAAATCACTTCAAAAACATATAAACTGTAAAAATCAACAAATAATTTCAGGAAGAAAGTTTACAGCAAACAATACTCATGATCATATCACACGTGTGCTTGCTTATCTTCATATGAGTATTACTGCTCGCATCTTAAAATCCGGGGAACGAATTAACAAGAACTTAATAATAGAACTTTATCATGGCGACATCAAAGTTATTAAATAATTTCAGTTTAATTTCACCGCGTTTCAAAGTTTCTCCCCTTCAGATGTTTCTGTCATGTTAAATAGACACACGAGTGATAATGAGACAATAATAACCTTAACCCAGTTACATATGAGTATAATCCATACATATGATATTTTAATGAGAATGTGTAGGACGAAATACGAGAAGGTACTATCCGATAATTTTATTTATACGCACACAAAGATATTAATCATCTCGATTGTCTAATTAAGAATTTCTATTAAATAGTTATAAACATGTATTATATATCCTAAGTGAGCTTTTGTAACTGAAATGTTCTCATGTAAGTGGAAACATTAGTATAAAACCAAGTAAAAATAAATATTAACATGCCGACTCTAGTTGTTCCGTATTGGGAACCAAATTACGGTTCTCATAATACCCGTTCTATCTCCTTTTCTCCCAAGGTCAGACATGTGTTTTAGAAAGACAGAACACCAGATCTTACTTTACATCATATTTTGATAGTAGGCTTAAAGGGAATATTAGATATATACACATATTTTATTATTGCATAATGATAGAAGCACCGATTTAATTATCGCAGAATATCTCTTAGAGAAGAATCATGTCCCGCTTTACATATTGAAAGAAAGGGCTTAGCTTAAATTTACTGGAACAATTAAAGATAGATAAAAGAATAAATGATCCAAATATAAATTTAGTCAATAAACTAAGAAAATTTATGTATTCTCTTCTCCTTATTATTTTCATGAAACCTTAACAATATAAACACATAAAATAAATTAGGATTTAGCAAACAGATTTAAATTCATTGCCTTAATTGCATTCATGTTTATTATAAAAAAAATAATTAAAAAATATGCCACTAATAAAAGGGGGAAACCAACATTCAACGGTAAGTACATCACAAAATAAAAAATATTAATTATCACAATTGGTTTCTAAGCAAATCGGTTTTATATATTAAATATTAATAAATCATTTCAAACACCACTAAAAAAATGTGAAGTTGTAAAAGAAATCATATAAATAAGTCATATCAATGTTGTCTAACAATAGTTTGAATTGGATTCGAACGCCAAAACAGCTGTTACAATAAATAATAGATAATAGTGCAGTGAAACATGAAACTTACTGAGGAAGGATGAAATGAATGTGTAGTAAAACTATGGATGATCGTTTTAAAAATATGAGTAAGATTAAGTAAGGGACGCTTAATTGGTTTGGGCATTTAGAGTGAATGCACGAAGAAAGGAGTGTAAGGAGAAATTATGACGCGAATGTGAATGGATGAAGAAGCCGGGAACGCCCGAGAAAGACATGACATGATCAAGGGAATCAAATACTTGAGTCGGGCCATGTCAAAAGTTGGAATAACAAGAGAGAATATATGAGAAGACGCATGAATGTGAATGAAGCAAGAAGCGTATGCCAAGATCCTGTTGTTTGGCGGTCCGTCCTCTCTAGTAAACGGCGTGATGGTTTTAAAAAACAAAAAAAAATTATTAGTTTCAATTTGAAGGTTTTACATGTATGTGACTTTAGTAATAATTTCCAAGCACAAAGCATAATTATAAGAACAGTAAGTAAGTAAAGCATATTATTATAATAAAAGTACAAAGTCACAGCATTCACAGTTCTACTCACTAGGGAGAACTGTTCTGAGGCGGCCTGCACTTTTTTTAGTAAATATCCATTTATCTTAATTTTAATAAGTTAGTTTGTTAAATACTTACAAAACTTAATAACAACATTACACAATTTTATTTAGTTTTAATTTAAATTTAAAAAAGTTCTACGGATTAAACACAATGACAATAAGGAACTACACTGTAAATTATAATGGCCTTAAGATATGTATTCATGTAGATCAGCAAACGCCGATTATAAATATATAACTTTTATTATATATAATTATACGTAGAATTTATAAATCGTTATTTAAAATTGAATACAAAATCATCTCATAAAAACGCCTTGTTATGTTGGTACCATTGTATTTGGAACATCTGACGTCGCGTGATCATTCTGTTTTTGGATTAGTATGAACATTTTTATTTTTCGATTTTGTTTTGTATTTTAAATATGTTTTTTTTTAGATTTGGCGAAATTTAAACTTAATTCTGGTGACTTTAAGCTCTACAATTGTTGTTCAATATAAAAAAAAACTAAAGAAAAACTATTATCAATGAAAGAAATTAGAGAATTCATAATTAAACCAATTATCAATACGGATATTATGATAATGTTAGTACTCAGAACTATTATTATTCTTTGAGTAAAAGTTTCTAAAAAGGTAAATATTTTTTTTGGTTATATTTACTTGTGGTTTAACATGATTAGAATGTAAAATGTTGTACAGTAAAACTCATCCCTGTTTTGACATTTGAAATTTTAACCTTAAAACTGGTCACAACCGACTGGTTATAGATTTGGAATATTTTAGCGGGCTTATATAAACGAAATATACTGGTATTTAAGTTTGAAAGTCATTATTGATAAAAATTGGAGTGGAGGTCTATTGTTAAATTAGGTATATTGTTAAACTTTTAAATAAATTTATATTCCAATTTCGATGTTAACAATCTACTACAGACTACAATCCACAGATCATACACATATTATACACTATGATAGCTGTAAAGTCCATAGTTGATGTTTATGCAATGAGTAATTCAACATAAAACTTACAACGAAAACCCTTTACCTCGTATTTGTGCAGAAATGCATTAATAAAAATGTTTATTTATATGCAGGTATTGTAAAAAAAAATCTTCTCAAACGGTAAGCTGCGGCATCATGGAATTTGACCATCTTTTGTCTTACTTTTATTGGCAAATGGAACTTTTTTGCCTAGCTGCTTCCATTGTGTGAGTGAGGGAATTTTAAATATCCGCGTAGTTGTTTTTAAATATACACGTCGTATTGTTTATTCCATCTATATAATCCAAATTGCCCGCGAAGACAGGAAAATAAAGCTGGATGTTTACTGAAAAGGCTTTGAGTGAATTTTTTTTTACATGGATGTGTATATACGATCAATAATATTTATTTCCTGAGAGATAATTAATCGTACAAAAACATTAAGTAAATTTGCTTGTTTATAGTACAGCAACGTAAGTCAATTAACGTCGACTTTAATGGACCGTCCGCAAGATACAGCGAACCCAAAACGTGTCTTACATAGTGTAACTGCCGAAAGCCTTTTAGCAGGTGTCACAAGGGGTTAACCCATTACGGGGACCTATTTAGATGCACAATGCTGTAAATATATTTTCACGTGGGTAGTTATCTAGCAGTGGCATGCATTCCTAAAGGCAGAAAAGTTGGGATAAAATGAACCTGAAAGCACTATAAAAAAATATCAAAAGACAACAATTTTTTTTTAAACTAAGATTTTATACAATATGATTTATAGTTATAATCATGTACCACAAGAAATTGTGTTCCTAATTGGCAAAATTCTAATTTGTAGTTCAACCTGACTTGAGCACTTTTGTTCTTTCTACTGAATTTAGTTTGTTTAGCGGATCCATACAAAAATGCACTCCATATCAAAATAACCTGAAGAATTTTTGACAGTTTTGTAGGTGTAAAAATTCTTAGCTTCGGCAAGTAATTTTCTGCAAAAGAAAAAGCTCTTCATAACTAACTTTGTATAGTATTATTCCCATTTTGGTGTCAATTTTACCTTTCATGAAAGTTTTTATTTTATTAAAAGTATAGAATACAATCCCATGCATTGTATTCAAAAGAGTTAAGAAACTCATTGCGGGATCGCATGCAGAACCTGCAGTAAATTTGTCCGGTTTGAATAAATCGGAAGTTCCTTAGCAAATTCACGGAAAAATACATTTTGACAAACAATCTTTAATATTTTTTTATGGTTCATTTTTCTCAGGGTTGGCACAGCTTTTCAGTCTGATAGGCTGTTGAGTTGTAGGTAGATTGAGGGCCATTTACTAGATACACATTATGAGCCGAAACTGATGGCTTGTTTTTTCACGAATGAAGAGATACTCCCAGTCGAGCAGAGCGAAGAAATTCACGCAGCCCCATCCCCAAGTCTTGTCTTCCTTGTGATTAAAGGGTATTTGAAATGAAAAATTCATTTGTTATATTAAAGTATAATAAATTAAAGAAACCTACATAGTAGAATTCACATACCTGTGGACCGTAATGATGAACCCTAACCTAAATAAAACTCACTGAATTTAATTGAGCTGTATTTCATGGGGATAAAGGTACTGCAAAATCGAAGGTTATGATGATGCCTGCAGCGGCATCATCGGTAAGCGACCAGATGCGACGGTGATGCTAGGACCATTGCGTGGAGACGCAATAGGTCTAGCGCTGAGGTACATGAAGTCGTGCTACGTATATAAAAACGTATTCTTTGATTGGGAATTATATGTTGCAGAAATTTGATAAAAATCTTTTCGACACCTTATTACTTGGTTAAAATAAACCACGGTAAAAAAAATAAAATCATTCGTTGAAAAAAAGTTTCTTATGTGTAAACACTAATTAGAGGAGTAAAACTTATTGCTCATTCTGTGAATTGTTACGAAAATAATGAAAATGTCGGTGTATTATCTTCATTGAAGTAGGTATATTAATCTAGGGATACAGTCCCAGGCTCAAGGGTTCGTAAATGTTTACTGTAATTAGATTTTATTATTATCCATACATTCTCATAAATTATGATCTTATTAAATAACTAAAATCCAGCAACCAGAGTGAGTTTAGTCTCCTCGCTCCACAGTAAATTGATTCAAACGACCTAGCTAGACAAATTTCAAAATGGAATTACCACTTTGTTTAAATGGATTTTAAAAAGGGATAATCAGAAAAATTTAAATGGTTTATAAGTAAGTCGTAATGTGGTTCCACAAAATGGTATCAATTACTGAAGCTGTTATAATGTAATTAGATGAACGATCGTTTTTTCATCAGTTGCATTTAGTTCCTTCTACTGACAGGTCATTCTATTCAATCAATGTACCGTTTTAAAGCTTAGTGTAATTTATATTGTGATAAAAGGTGCGATCTTATATTGAATTTTGTTATCTGTATTAATTTAATCATGAATTTACAGAACTTTCGGGCATGCAAAAGTAAGCATTATCTTTTTTTAAAGTTTATTTTTTAACTAAGGAAGATTTCAAATATTAGTCTGTCATAGTGAAAATTTTGGTCTATTGAACAAAGTTTGTCTTTTTAGGTGTAGTTCCACGGCTGGAGTTTTTCGAGTATGGGGGAGTTGCCAGAGAATCGAGCGTTCAATAGTATTGTACGCAAATGTACCTAATAAATTGACACCACAAATGTGATGTGAAGCGGACACTTCAGAGCTGATATTAAAAAAAAACGTTTTTCTTTTGACATCAGCTAGCGATGGAAGGCTAGTGACAGTTACGCCTTTACTTTTTTCTGCACAGGAGCTGAAATTCAAGCATCTACATCGAAGTTAGATTTTGAATGTTTGTCTTTCAAAATTAAAAAAAAAGGCACGTTGAAGATTTATTGAAGACGCGCAGTTCTGTCGAATTACTTGTTGGTGCAGAAGTTTCCCTTTGCCTATCCGGTAAAAGAGAAGCAGCTAACATTATTTGAGAAATAATGACATTAAGTTCTCATCGAACTACAAATACAAAAAAAAAGTCAGGATAGAAGCATCCTAGAAGCAGCCACTAACAAACGATGAAACATTGGAATATTGTGTCATATTATTAAAAGCTTACTTAAAAGTGGGATGTGAAAGCGGGACATTTTATTTTTCTCTCAAAAAATCTAAACGGGCATGTTATCCTAAATAAGAAAATAGTTATATATATATATATATATATATATATATAGCATAATGTGGAAGTTAAACTTCAAGATTTGTTAAATATAAAGACACAGAGGCTATTCAAAAAGAGGTGTTTAATCGATTATTGTTACCTGAGCAATCACATACGAGTATACCTTAATTAGCAAGTGGGGGTGCGATAGGAGGTTATGTTTTAATTACCGAATACATACAAATAACACTATTTCTTGGATATTTGTATGAATTTAAGCTAGCCTAATGGATTTCTTATGAATTTTACTAATGAGTTAGTTGTATTTTTTAGCCTTGTTATTATCAACGTTTTTTATGTTAGAAATTTAATGTAAATCAAATTTAATAATATTATTTTTAAGTTCAGCAAGTATTTTAGTTTTTCTTATCGTGAAGCTGTTTCGGCGTTTAAAGCTATTTTCGAACTGTGGTTAATCTACATTGCGACGTCTTCTTTATATACTTTTATTTACTAATTTCAGTTATTTATTACCGGTAAAACCGATTTAGTTAGATTTTTTTTTCAAATTCTGTCACTTACATTTGTAATGTTTTTTGACCTCATTTAAATGACAGTGTTTTCTTAATTGATTTAAAAAAAATGATAATCAGAAAAAAATAATTAAAAAATTTATGTTAGATATTTAAACAAGAAAATATTTTTATCATTAATATAAATGAAATCAAAAAAACAATTAAGCATAAAAATTTATGTTAATAATGTTACAAATATAGTTAACGTGAAATTATATTTAAAAAAAATACTTGTTAACATTTAATTTTTAAATGGCTATTAAGACTTTTTCTAATTTCTAAAATTACAAATTTATTATATTTTATTAAATTCGTACGCAAAATTTTTACTTACCTACTTTCATCAGTAATTGTTAATTTTTGTTTATGTTTGTAATTTTTCTATAATTCATTATTTTTTATTATACTGTTTATCCTGATGAGGTAAGCTTTGCTTCTGAAACATGTAGATATTTATATATTAAAAACAGTGGTGTAAGCAAAGTAGTTCTTACTAATTATATTACAAATTAATAAAAAAGGATTACTTATAATAATGTTCTGTTAGGTAATTATTATTACGCGTGACAGCTGTTTCACCTATCGAAGGCATTATCAAACTGTGGTGAAGACACTTACAGACGATATATTCATATTAGTTCCATATAAGTGCTTTTAATGAAACTCGGATAGTGTTTTCATTTGTATTACCAATGCTTTACTAATTTCGTAAATTGACGGTTATTTTAATGGTTATTACCTGCACTGCACTGTGAAGTATTCCTACTGAAACTGAAGGGTTATAATCTAATATTGTTTCAATTTGACAAAAGCCCATTAAGATGGTTATCATTGTTGTTTCCAAATTAATTTACTTCTTCTCTGCATAATTATACTAACTTCTATAATAAAAAATAAAATAAAACAATACAGTAATCAATTTGTTTTTTTAATTGACGCAGGTACCCTTGCACTTTGCGGATCATAACGTTCTTTACAAATAACCAACTTTTTTTCCTCAAGACAAGCTTTTGTGATCATAATCTTTTTTTTGTTGTATTTATAAATGTAAAATAGTACTGCTTTAGAATATTATTTCTAATTTTGAAACTGTCGCTTCATGGTGGAATTCCATATTAAAATGATTTTTTTTTAAATTAAAAAACCTTTGTAACTTTTTTTTTACTTATTTATTTTCGACCGGACCGGTTTCACCCTATCATGGATTCCGGTATTTAATTTTCCCCAAGACGCTAATATGTTATATTACAATTATCATAACATCGCAGCTGAAGCGAGGATAATTTAGCATGGCTGGAAGAACGAACATTTTTCAGACTAATTTAATCCTTCCATTCCATCTTAAAAATGATAAGCCATGTCCCCTCCAGTTGCCAAGCAGTCAATAAATGTTAAGAAAATGACTTTAATTGAGTTCGCATACATAACCTTTACGTAACCGAAGGTAAAAATTTAACCTACTATCCAAAGGGGGATCGCCAGGGTCCGCCATAAGATTGCAAAGCTTCCATGACTTTTAATTTTCCTTTTTAATTTACATCCATGCCTTTCGACTTTTCCAGTAATGCCCCTTTCCCACTACGATAAAAAAAATCGGTGTCGAGCACCTCTGTTCACACTATATGATAAAAAAAGTCGGGACGATAAAAATAGGGACGTGATTTGCTCAATCTCCATTCGACGGCCTCCGTGGTTGAGTGGTTACGATCCCCGGCTACAAATCCGGAGGTCGTGGGTTTAAATCGCGACGTGGCAATTAAATTTAATTTGATTAATTCGTGTTATTTCACAAATTATTCATTAAAAATAATATATTGCATATTTCTGGCACATTCCAGAGTGGCAGATACTTTTAGTATTTCTTTGATGAAAGACCACCATTCAGAATCTTAACATAATTTGAAATGGCTTTAGTGGTGTTTTGTTTGCAGATTTGAATAGCCAGGTACTTCCCCACTATTCTCTGCTCATCTCCTTCCCATCTCCACTACCTTCAGTTTCACAATATACCCCAATTGGTGATGCCGTAGTCTCACTGACTCCATACGATTGAGAACAGGCGGTACTGAAATAAAAAAAAATAGAATATTTCGTCGGAATTTGATAGATATTACACAATATTTAAAAAAAAAAGGCAACGGCATATTTTTTTTAAATGCACACAGTTTTTTCTAGGATTATCTAAATATATTAGCCAACCATTTCTTGGAAACAAATCATTCTTTTAAATAAAGGTTTAAATTTTTTACATAAAAATACAACCGGTGTACAAATTTGAAATTTTAGAAGCTAGAAAAAGTGTTAATAGTCGATTAAATATAATCATCAGGAAAGACAGAGGTCCTGGGTTTGGGTCCCAGATGCGACTGATATCTTTTTATTTTCCTTCGATTTTCGGTTTCATGTTTCATTTAGGTTAAAATAATAATAATGATTGGATTTCTCGTATAGCGCCGTTTTTGTGAAAAATCACCTCAAGGGCGCTGTACAAATCTTAATTCCTATTCTTTATCTAATTAACAGATACAGAAAAACATACTTACCTGTCAGCTCGCTTCACATGAACAAAGTGTTATTGTTAAATTAAAGTATAGAGATGATATTTTTACAGTTGCTATTTCATCCTCCTTTTCTATTTTTCTATTGATGTTACATTTATTAGAAGATTGGTGGCACAAGAAGAGTTGGCATTTATTTGAAAAACTTTTAATTTTTAGGACTGGAAAATGTTTAAAAAGCGTAAGACGCTTCTAATGGATATTACCATTTTTTATTTATTTTTTACACTTTTAGTTATTTACAGTGTGGACACATTTGCACACGGATGCGTGAATTTTTTAAACTTTTTCTATAAGTGCAATTTATGGGTGAATTTCTTCAATTTATGGATATGATTGTCTGAAAAGATGTGTATTAAGTTTAGTTCTGAATTCTGTCAAGTCTTTGATAATTCTAGGCTTTAGGTCCTGACACTCCGAAAGCACGATCACCGAACTTAGTATTTGGTGTGCGCTTTAGTTCCTGCAACCTCCCGATAGCTGATGACGCTGCTGACCTAAGGGTTTTTTAAAAAAAAATTGTGCTAAGTGAGGAAAAGTTGGATATATATAAGATTCTATATATCCAACTTTTCCGACAAGCAGAATGTTCAAACCAAGCGGATGGTCTCACATAAACATTCTGCTTATCATTCAATGGTGCACCGGCTAGTAAAAATCCCACTATCATCTGTTAATTTCACGATTGAACTTTCAAAAATTAAACAAATTGCTCTAAATAATGGTTATTCTACAAATTTAATTGATAAAATCCTCAATAAGAAACTTAAACTCATTTGAACAAATACATTTTTATTTAATACACCTGAAAATAATAATAAAATAATAAATCCCGTTCAATTGCGCAGAATCTTATATATATTCAACTTTTCCTCGCTTGGCACAAAAAAAAATCCTTCCCACATTAAACCCGCGTTCTATACTGATAACAATTTAGGTAAAATACTAAAGATAGAGAACATAAATTAAGCCACTCAGGTATTTACCAACTATGTTGTAATGATTGTCCATCGTTCTACATAGATAAAACAACTAGAAATATAAATATTCGAGTCACAAAACATTTAAGATGCTTAAATAATAATAACTTCTCAGAATTTGCCAATCATCTAATTTCCAAAGATCACACTTTTAACAAGGACACAGGGGTTACAATTCTTCACCGTAACAATAAAAGCAAAAATTGGATAACTTAGAAGCACTTGAAATTAGAAAATCTCTGAATAATAACGCTAGTATTTTAAATAACCCAATTAACTTATCTTTTAGTCCCATTCTTAATATTTTTCCAATAAATCGCTCTGTTCTTCCCGGAAATCCTACAATTACCCCTACCCATTTGCTTACCCCCCACTCCAACACCTAAAATTTATATGTCTTGTCAATATTCTATATCATAAGTTAGTTTTAATATTCTCCCGATGAAGGAAGGGTGCTTCCGAAACCGGTAGAATTTTAATAATATAAAAGTGGTCTACAACAAATTTATGTGGTTTTTATTGTGACTTATTAAAAAGTTGAACTAGAAAGGGAGCTATTTCATTGCAACACTTCTTTAGTAACCGTGTTGGTATAGGGTCGAGTGCACACTGTTTGTTCGGTGAAGCGACTATTAACTTCCTTACTTCTTCGAGGGATGTAGATTTGAAGGCAGATAAGGTTCCGCCGTTGTTTTTTTGTAAAAGATGGCGGTGGGGCGGCGATTGTTAGGGAGCGTACGGACTCTTATGGAATTTTGTCAAGGAAAAACTTGGAAAAGACTTCCAGAGCGAAGTCAGTTGTATTTTGTGCACAAACATCGGCAACAA
Organism: Halesus radiatus; assembly: GCA_022606495.2. Classification (NCBI taxonomy): domain Eukaryota; kingdom Metazoa; phylum Arthropoda; class Insecta; order Trichoptera; family Limnephilidae; genus Halesus; species Halesus radiatus. Next base: position 12,438 of record JAHDVE020008873.1, on the reverse strand, counting down.
CTGTCTTAACCGAGTTCCAAAGCCGACGTGGATTTAAAAGTTCTGAGTCAATCCTATTTGTCCAATATTCAGACCTTTTTGAACGAATTAGGATTGTGTACTCTTTTTGAGCCGGTATCCAATTGTTTCGTGAGGGAACCCCCGACTGTCTGTAGGACCTCTCCAATTTCCCCATTACTCTCTTCTGATTTCGACATTCTTCATCAAACCAGTCGTCCGATTTTTGAACTCGCCGAGTTTTTGTAGACGTTGGAGCATATTTATTTAAAAGGGTTGAGAGTATGGTGTTGTAATCACTTGCCAGTTTGGTAGGGGATTCTGTTTCCCAAGCGCTTTCTTTGCAAAGCGGAGAGGCCTTTAGATCAAATTATGTTAATATTATCTTCTTCAATGATTAAATTAATAATCAAATACATTTGTTAAGTAGCTATCTCTTGAATTTATTTTCATATTAATATTAATACTAAAAATAGTTTCTTTCTAAAATTTCGAATATAATTTTGTTTTTCAAGGTTTTATAATAATTTTTATTAACATTTTTAATTAATTGCTAACCTACTCTAATCACTTTTGGTTTATGTTTATCAATTGTCTATACTTGAAATTATTATGTTTTGGTATTTTGTATGGTATGTCCTGATGAGGAAAGCTTCCCATACGAAAAATGTTGATATGTATTTATTAAAATAAGTGGTGTGTTCAAAATAATTTTTAATTGACTTATTAATAATGACGCCACAAAGAGAATACAAATCTTTTGAAGAAATTATAAATATTAATTTAGTGAAAATAATATCAATGACTCTCAATGAAAATATAAAACAGCAGAAGATGCAGAAAACAAAAAAAGGATGCGGTCGCGACTGAAACTTGACCTACTAAAAACATAGATATCGCTAAAACTCTCGTCTGGGGTAAGTGTATTACCCCCTTCGGAACGGGAGTGATAATGAGGTTATTTCAGAATACCCACAAGTTTAATAAACGATTAAGTTATTAGTGCGCCTCCATTAACCACATGTAATAAATTACATTTAGCCATCAGCTAAAAGCCGTAAAGTTTTCTAGTGACATGAACTTATAAGTGTCATCAATCCCCGCCCAGGGTTTTATTTGAGTTGTACATTATGTGAAATGCGATATTCAACTTTACTGGCCCCGACTGTATTCCGAAGCCCTATCTACGCGCGGCACGCCCATTATTCTCGCTCATTATATTTCTGCATCGTGACCCACTTTCTGCCTATTATCCTCGGAGTGCATTCCAGCTTTTCTTTGACCATTCTAAATTCATTATTAGAGTCAAGCCTTTCTAAAAGATTTTATCTCATTGATTTCGTTTTGTCAAACACTCCTCGAGGCCTTCGTTCATGTAGTGTAACTTTTCTAATTGGATCCCATTTGACAAAGGTTTTCCTAATATCTGAAATATCGAGGTAATTAGACATATTTCTTTTCAAAATTATTCCGTGATATGAAGTTAACATATTCAATAACGAGAATGCAGTAATGGACAAGTAGGGTGTAAGAGTACTGTGAGGATGGAGGAAGAACTAACGTGAGCCCCATGATAGCAATGCACCATCAAACTAATCGAATTCTTCGGGTTGTATCCATATGAAGGGTAGAGTTATGAAAGGTATGTGTACGTGAATGAAGGGGTTCCATGACAATTCAACACAAATATGAATCGGAACACCTTTTAAAAGTGGTATGAAGTCATTAAAGTACAAACAAATTATAACAATAATGTACCTAATGTAACCTAACCATTTTATATATGTATTTGTGAGAAACAAACAGCTTATAATAAAGGAAGTTTAATAAAAGGTAAGCCAACAAAATTTCTTGTGCTAACAGTGGTTAAATACGGATGTTTTATTTATGAAGCTAACAAAATAAAGTAAAAAGAAAATAAGAAGGAAGGGGGGAGGGGAAGAGGAAGATAAGATCGGAACAGGAGATGCTCTAATATTAATTAGGTTAGGCTAGCTTTTTTGGTACGATGGCTTTTACAATATTTTTAAATGTGTCGATTCACACGTGTGTTGAATTATTTGGTCACCGAATGAAGCAAGGAGTGTATGCAGCAAGTCAGTGGCATGGCAAAATATTTTCTTGTGTGGCTTATGGTTAGGTAATACTAACATCTTGGTAAGGTTATATATCATATGCGAGCCAACATGCTCGCCAGGAGATTCAATAGGTGCAATCCTCCGGTAAAGAAACAACTTTTTTTTATTTTTTATATATGAATACCCAACTGCTCCCAACCGTCTAGATCCAGTGAGACTATGGCATTCCCAATTGGGGAATGTTGTGAGGCTGAAGGTATTGGGGAGGGGAAGGAGAAGGGGAAGAGGAAGGTGGGGAAATACCTGGCTATTCACATCTAGTCACTAAACACGGCTAAAAGCCATTTCAAGCAACGTTTCAATCTTGAATGGTGGCCTTTCACCAGGGCGATACTGAGAGTATCTTCCACTCTGGAACTCATTATTTTTAAATTTACTTGCACACGCCGGGATTTGAACCCGCGACCTTCGGATTCGTAGTCGAGAGCCTTACGCCTCGAACACGGAGGCCGTCAAAACTATTCCAGACATACTGCATTAGCTTTTACACTAGCGAACTGACCAAGATACACACAGGGCGTCATGAAACACTCCGACTACATTATAACCATGCTCGCAGGGCGCTGTTCAGCCTCCCTTGGTGATGCACCGCAGAATAGCCGGTAGGAGTCAGCGCTACCGGAGATCGGAAAACACTCTTGTCCAGGCCGTCGCCCAGTGGCAGGGCGTGCCCCTACACCATAGAATGAGAATTTCCCTCAAGCCACCGTACTACAAGTGCTAAATATGTGCACTTGTTTATTTTTATTATATTTCTAATATTCTATTTCCACATGATGTAATTTATTCAGATGTATTATTTTATATGACAGAGTATTGCACTCACCTCTTTGTTCATCTGAAATAAACACACTATTACAATAATTACACAATTATAATTACCATATTAAAGGAAGCAAGTTAATGCTAAGAAGTGTTTTACTCAAGGTTCAAATAACTAATTCACTACAATAAGGATGCTACTAAATGATCCTGTAAATAAATAGCTGAACGTGGGCTTCTTTTACTTTTAATAATTCTTTTTTTTTAAAGCGGTGGTGGGTGGAATACTCTTTCCGTGATATTATTAGAAAACGCTGGTGACATAATGTATATATATAAAAAGTCAATGGAAGTTTGTTTGTCCTCGATTTCCTCGAAAATTACTTGACCGGATTCTCTGTTGACTCTGAAATCCAATATGTAAAACTGTTGCTATATAGTTTTAAAATTAGTATGAAAAACATTGAATCCGCCACGTTTTATTTAGGTTAGCCCACAGATATAACACTCTGGTTAGCCACAGATTGCATATTCCAAATAAGAAGGTTTTTTTGGCTAGAATATTTTCAAAATGGAAAACACGAGTAGGTACCTATTTAAGAACCTTATGATGTAGATACATTTTGAAAAAAATAAACGTTTGGAATGAAATAAAATATTCAAATGAACGTTTCTTTATTTGGAGATAGATACTTTCGCTGTCAAATCAATTATGGCACCCTAATGACAACAAGAATTCACAACTTCATAACTTTATTCGAAAAAAAAAAATCCCGAGCAAGGCCGGGTACACATCAGCTAGTGTTTAATATTAAACCCAATTCGATAGTAAATATAACGGGTAGTTGTGCTTACACTATGAGGTAACATCATATATAATGTTGCGAGCGAGCACAGGATTAATGGTTTTGTTTTGAATAATTCAGTATGGGAAAAATACTTGCTTTGGTATATTGTACACATTCGATACAATCTGAAAACTTTACGAGTAGGCCTTATCACTCACGAGGAAAATGTAGTGAACGTGAATTACATTCAAACGTTTATTTATAATAAATTTATCAGCTTTAAAATAAATAAAAAAAAATCAGTGTACACTAAATCAGATTAATTTGTACCTAGTCGTGTTAATTTCATAAATACTAACGAATGCGCCATTATTTGAGTGATGGCTAAGCTTTTAAAGGGTGAAAACTTTTACATTTTTAGCATGCGATTCGTATCAAAGTACTTTATTTTTATTTATTGTTTTACGGTTCATGTCCCTACGGGCTACGGGTACGATTAAAATATATTGTTAATTACAGTAGGTTAACAATTCACTCGGATAACGTGTCGATATTACTATATCCAATGTTTCTCCGGTTCAAATACGACAATAATTATCACTGTGTACTTCAATCTCAAAGACTACGGTGAAAGGTAGCCGACACTATCTTCCTGCATAAAATCTTAAATAATGTAACAGACTGCCCTGAACTCCTCTCAAATTAGCCCTAACATACCATCGAAACGTACTCACTACACCAAACTATTATACACATTAAACAACAAAACAAACGCTGCAGCAAATTTACCAATTTCCCGTGTTCTTCAAACATTTAACATGTCCCAACCTAAACATCGACATGTTTTTTGACTCCCTACCATCACGTAAGAAAATATTACTTGCAATATTAATGCGCAATCACAACGTTCCGGTACATAGCACTGTTCAGACACGTAGGTACACATACACACTCACACACACACACAAAGACATAGACGCAGACACAGCATATACACTTATACAGTATACACTTTTTTATCTTTACCCATTCCCTAGCAATGTACTAACCCCGCCCGGTAAAATGTATATAAAAATTTACTAGATATTACATAGAGACATGTCACTGGTACCTCTCCTTGTAATAATTTTCTAAAGCCTTGTAATTTGTACCCAGTCATTTTATACTTGTACTGTTTGTTTCTAAAAACAAAACAAAAATACACCTCAGTACAGATTCTCCTAGTGAGTTGTTGACGAAATACTATAAAATATAAATAATTTAGAATACACATCATTCCTATCACTACATTTTATATGATAGTTAAATATTGTTTATATTGTAATTGACTGCTAAAGTATCATCATATATATACGAGTATATATATATATTTATGGTCTCTAGAAACTTGTGGTACAACTGGTGAATTTACATCTCATTTGGAGTCGAATTTGTGGTACAACTTTTTTGATTTGTGCTTTCATTTTCGAGTAAATTCGGTCGCTATGGGGTTACTATCAGCTGTTCATTGTATTTTTATATACAAACAAGCATAAACACGGCTCCAATAAATCGTAATTCTCCGATCCAAAAAAAATGTTTTTTTTGGTTCTCTGTGTGATGTAGATTCATCAGCATCCCTCTCATATCAATAGTTTCCGGACACTGTCGTAAATTTAGGTTTTTTACTATTGTATAAAGCTATCACTATGTGGTTATCCATTTTAATCAAATGAAACATTCAAACTTTGTTTTAACAATGTTTTATTTTTATAATGTTGATATTTAAAATGTTGATATTTTTGAAATATTGATATTTTTATAATATTGATATTTTTGAAATATTGATATTTTTATAATATTGATATTTTTATAATATTGGTACTTTTATATTTTGATATTTTTTATGATATTGACATTTTTATAATATTATTTAAATCGGTGTTATATAATTGGACTCTAGTATCTCAATAACAAAACTGTAATGCTGTTTCCATTATATTTTTTTTCTTTTTAAATTTTTTTTCCAACTTATGTACATTGATTACAACATGCATGCGCCTCTATATCCTAATTTTGCCCTACATTTGTATGATGATTGTTGTTTATTGTTGTATTATATAATATTGTTGAAATAAACTCCTGCTGACAAGCTATTTGCAGTGGCTTAGCGGGTATAAGTTCCCACTGTATATAATTAATGTTATACTCGTACAATAAAAAATTTAAAAAAAAAACACACATTTATTTTTCACGCATACCGGTTTCGGAACAACCGTTCCTTTATCAGGGCAAAGTAAATACTAAAAAATGTTACAAAATTTTGGCAGAACATACATAATAGTGTAACAGTTAGGTTTTTTAAAAATTATTTTTAGATTCTACTTTGTTTTATACTTATTTCTCTCTCAATTTTTACCCTTCCTCCCTCAATACACCAAAATAAATAGGATAAATTTATTTATATATATTTCCTTGATTTGTTATAGAATGTAATTTTACCACGATGTGGAGACTGACCACAATTTCCATCAAAATTCACCAGCGAGCGAAATGTACAAGAAATATTTTTCAATTTGAGTGACTTCCTTACACCTCGGCGTCTAGCGTCTACCATATTACAGGGAGTAGGTGTAGGGGTGGGGTGTTTATAGGTAAGGCGGGTAGGAAGGAGGCACTGTCTGTAGTATTGTGTGCCGTACGTGCCTCCGGAATAACTTTCTTTCCTGCTGAAGTGTGCATGCGTGCGTGTGATTGAATAAATCTTCACGAGATCTACTAGACTCCGTTATTTACAAAATATAGCGCACTTAAAGATAAATATCTGCGGTTAAGGAAAATTGATGGATTTTAACCGCCATCTCTCAAGCATTAAGACCAAAATGTAATAAACAAGAAAGCTTCACATGAAATTTAAGAAAATGTATTAATATTGGATAGACTATTAATAACAGACAGAACACCATTTACAGTAAATACAAATTGGACACCGAAACTTGTTAATGGTATTTGTGTTTAATTCGTAGAACTCCGTTTAATTTTTTAAAAATGATGTAAATCAAATTTACTAATGTTATTAAGCTCTGCAATTATTTTTAGTTTTTATTAATGAGACAGCTGTTTCGGCGTTCAAGGCCATTTTCAAAGTGCGGTTAATCCACATTGTGACCACTTATTTATATGATTTTATTTACTCCCATCCAATTCTAATATAACGGGTTTTTAAAAATAATGATTTATTATCGGTAAAACCGATTTAGTTAGAAAATTATTAAAATTCTCTATTCTGTGAGGTTTTTTCATTTATGACATGTTTTCCCACATTTAAATGATTTATTTAAATTGTTTAGATAATGTGAACATGCTGAAAAGTTGTGAATTAATAATTTTCCTTACTTTATTAATTAATGTTATAAATCAATTAAGAAAACATTATCGTTGTTGTTAGAATTTTCCTTACAATTAAGTCGTAATTTTACTACGAAATTTTTCGCAAACTGAACGAAATATCTGTGGTAGAATAAATCCGAGAATTCATTCGTGCGCTTTTCAATTCGGAAAATCATTATCGCCAACAATACGTAAAATCATATCCAACACGTCACATTGAAAAGAAATGCAAAGCACTGAACCAGTTATTAGCTTCGTTTGTGGGCTTTTATAGCAATTACCAGACCAAAGTAGAATACAGAATCTAGACGATTTCATGCTTTACGGAATCTCGCTGTGTTTTTTCTAAGCCAAAGATTTTTGCTGAAAATCTGTGGAAATATTTCCATTGTTGTTTAAATCTCGTCGCGATTCACTCGACACCTGCAGCGGATTAAAATAGGATAACCATAAATACACGTATAGATCTTGTTGGACAATAATACAAAGGAGTCAGCTAAATAATTTTATTAAAAAGTATATCGTTCTCTTTTAAATTTTATCCACATTATACCCGATAAGGAACGTCAGTCTATTTTTTTAACTACTTTTTTGTCAATAATGACGTTTAAACTTAAATACCAGTATATTTCGTTTTTTTTTGTAAAGTTAGTTTTTATAGTTGAAATAATTTTCAAAGTTTCAATTTTCCAAAGCCCTACAAAACGCTACAAATTTATGGCCGGTCGGTTTTGATCAGTTTTGAGGTTAGAATGTCAAATGTCAAAACATGGGTAAGCTTTACCGTACATGTTATTTTCTATTGATAGTAAACCATAAGTAAACATAAGTAATAAAATTATGTTCCTTTTTAGAAACTTTAACTAAAAGAATAATAATAGTATTGAGCATTAATATTATCATAATATACGTATTGATAATTGGTTTGCTCTTGAATACTTTAATTTATTTTACTAATAATAGTTTTTTATATTGAACAACAATTATGAGCTTAAAGTCACTAAAATTATGTTAAAATTTCTCCAAAACTAAAAAATAATACATATTTAAAATACAAAAGAAGTGAAAACAAAAATTTTCATACTAATCCAAGAACAGAATACGCACGTGACGTCAGATGTTACAAATGTAATGGTGCCAATATAACAAGGTGTTTTGATGATGTGATTTTTTATTCAATTTTAAAAAACGATTTATAAATTCTAGGTATAATCACTTATAATAAAAGTAACCTATTTAGAATCGGCGTTTACTGATCTATATGAATACATATTTTTAAAGTCATTAATTCTTTTACTGTAGTTTCTTATTACCGCAATTATTGTTACAGAGTAAATCAGGTGCATTGTTATAATTTTATTGTTGATATATATATTTTTAAATAGGATGTGGAGATGTAAGTTACACTGTTCTCAGAAATAATTGTAAATGGAATATGATAGTAAAGAGCAAACCACAATTGTTTAAAAACAGTTTTCCTGGAATGTGAAACGATATTATGACAAATAACGGTTTGAAATGTAACAGTTGTTTTTAATATTTTATCTTACCACGAATAATTATTATTTAAAAATTAAATTCGGAAATTTCATTTTACATGCAAAGTTCCCACTTATTTTTGTAAAACTTTTTACGCTTTAAAGCAGTAAACTTTAACATTTTCAAAAATGTTCTTGATAATAAAGGAAACCAGACGTTAGAATTATTGAAGCAATATTTGACTTCCTATTGTAAACATTTTTTCCACGCGTAGCATTTTTCAGGATGTTTGCTCAGTAAGATTGAAGCAAATATTTAAATCACTCGGATGACTACATGAATTCTTTTAACCAATTTTCAAATTCTTACCAAGACGGTTTGAAAAGCTTAGTAAATTTCAATGAGATGGCGCCACAAATTATTTTTACTGTTGGCAAGTATGATCCATCGGCCATAGTCTGACAAAATTTCAGTTAGATACGATTCATTGTTATTTTTAATTTATTTTTTATTAAAAAGAATACAAAACATTATGCGTTGTATTCCCAAGAATTAAAATTCTCATTGTTAGATCACATTTATTTATTGTATAATATACGCCCTATAGGGGCCTTTACATATAAAGTTAGTTATTAGTAGGACAGGTGCAAAACATATCACAGCAGGTTCAAAGATAATATATCGAGCATATACAGGAAAACATAGTGTATGTACCATTCTAAGTAATAAGTTCAGAGGCGAAAAATCAAAACATACCTTACATTCACTGTTACTTATACTCTAGACACATATATTAATAATTATATATCATATATCACATGCAGAACATGCAGTACAGTTTTTAGACACAAACGTACTTCATATTTAAGATACAAAATTAACATTCATAGTACATTAACAACACATAATTTGCATTTGTAATAAAGACATATCACTGATATATTATAATATAAGTGTACAGAGACACTTATTATAAAGAAACACATCACTGGCACATTATATAGTTATACTTATTACAGAGACACATTAGAGCATTAATCCTTATTTTTTTTATGTATATTTTTTAAATTTAATCTAAATAAAATTTAATAATGACATTATTAAGTTTTGTAAGTATTTTTAGTTTTTATTATTGTGACAGCTGTTTCGGCGTTCAAGGCCATATTCAAACTGCGGTTAATACACATTGTGACGACTTATTTATATGATTTTATTCATTCCCATCCCATTTTAATTTGAACGGGTTGTTAAAAATATAAATTTGATTTACAATAAATTAAAAAAATATATTAAATGGAGTTCTACGAATTAAACGACAAAATAAAATAATAATCCTTAATAAGAGATTCTTTCAAAAAATATAATTTAAGCATCTTACTTTGAGACCTTTCATATTGGCTTACATTTTTAATATCGTTGGGAAATTTATTTTAATGTCTGTAAGCTATATATTCTAAAGATTTTAGTTCAAATTTAGTACATATTTTGTTGAGTGTATTTTTCGTATATGTAGTTTGTTGTGGTTTCTTTTGTTGTGTTGGTGTACGTCAACATTGTAATTTAGTGTAGTATTAGTGTGTGCCGAGTGTTGAATTAAATGCAAGGTAGTATTATAATTTCACAGGTGGGAATGTTGTTAAACGGAAGTATTTGGGAGTTTCTGTAGAAGTCTTTGACGTGTGTGTCCCATAATAAACTAAAAATATTTCGTAGGGCTCTATTTTTAATGACTTGGATCTCTGAAATAATTTTGTTGGTAGCAAATCCGTAGATCCCGGAAAGATATATTAAACATCTGTGAATCATAGCGTGACAGATCGATCTTAACAGAGAGGTGGGAAGTAAACCGCGGGGTCTGTATAAAACACCGGTTATGGGGGTAATTTTGGGTAAAACATGTTTAAATTGATGATTCTACGTGAGTAAATGAATAGGCCAAGATATTTTGTAACATGAAGCCAGTTAGCGTTTAACAGCCGTCAGTAGTGCCACTTTTTCTTTTTCTTAACCAGGGAAAAAATCGTTATAAAACAATTTTATTTTAAGCAGTTAACAACCGCGCAGATCAAAACCGAGTTGGAAGTAGTTTATGGGGACTTTGAAGATTGTTAATTACTAGATTAATAAGTTTGAACGTGGCTGCATGAGCACACACTATAAACCGTGCTCCGGAGGGCCCATTGAGGTTACCACTGAGGAAATAATTGATCGCAGTGTGCATCTTGACGAGATAGCTGAGGACCTATATATCTTTTATGAATAATAACAAAAAAATTGCATGAAGAAGCTGTCTGAGCTATAAATGCAGCGATTGCTGTATGTTGACATAATATACAATCGAATGTATATTTGAAAGCAGTGTTAATCGATGCTTAATCGCGATCTGAACAATTTTTTTCGGCTATTCTTAACTGTGGATGAGACCTTGATTCATAACTATACGTTAAAGTTGACAAAATAGTCACAACAGCGGTTTTCACCAGGTGAATCAGCATCAGAGAAGGCCAAGGTGTGTTATGGGGTTGGGAGATGATAATCAAGTACTTTTAAGTCGTATGGTCAGATAATAACAAAATCAGATATTTTCTAGATATTAAACCATTTGATTGGTGAATTGAAGGCAAAACAGTGATGTTTGCAAAAGAAAAAAAGTTTTCTTCCTCCACAACAATACGCAGGACCCTGGATAAGGTCAGCCGTTGTAACGGCGAAATTGCATGAGTTGACTTTTCAATTAATTTAGCATTCACCCGACTAAATGCTACTTTTTCTTCTTCCTAAAACTAGAAGACTGGCGGGACGGGAAGAAATTTTGACGAAAGACGAGAGAATGAATGTTGTCTGCGACTGTTTTGAAGAACTTCACGGGAGCCTCTTTTCAACGGGTTGCAAAAATATGTTTAACTTCACGTCTTAACAAACTTTTCAAACCGCCCTCGTATATAACCCCCCATCTATTCGCCCTTTCTCCCGGACTTGACGGATCGGAAATCAAACTGTATTCCTGTTGTGGGTGTTACCAGTTTAAGATTTGACAAGCCACTAATGTGTATTTGTCTCGCCTTTGAGAAACAGCGTTTAGAAACATACCACCTGATGTCGTATATTCATTTTTGCCTCTCTCGATATACGAGTACATGGACATCTTTTGATGTTTTCGCAAGGTTTCTAATGTATTTAATGGTGATAATAATTCAATGTTTTAACAATATGTTTTGCAAACGAAAGATTAAGAAAGAGACGCTTAGATGGTTTGGGCATGTAGAGCGGATGAACGAAGAAAGGAGTATTAGATGAATATATGACGCGAATGTGAATGGAAGAAGAAGCCGGGGACGCCCGAGGAAGACATGTCACGATCAAGTGAATCAAATACTTGAGTCGGGCCATGTCAAAAGTCGGAATAATAGAATAGAATGTATGAGACGATGTATAAATGTGAATGAAGCAAGAAGAGTATGCTAAGATCAAGTTGTTCGGGGGTCTGTCCTTTCTGTCTACCCCTGAGGAAAAACGGCTTGATGGTTAGTTAGTTATGCAAACGAACGCGGTGGGTCTGAAGGTTTCCTCGATAGCTCAGTTGTTAGAGCAGTCATCCAGAAGGGAAATAGGCGTTCAAATCCCGGTACGTACTTCATAATGTAAATATTCTTTCCTCAAAGATAAGTATTTCTGTTAGAAAATGAATTAAAAAAATACTTCAAAATATGAATATGCTACGTGGTTTTCAGAATTGGTTGAGAATGTCTGAGAAGGCCAAATAATTTATATTGGATTCGCCTCGAATATGAATTCATTGTATTGCTATTATTAAACGATGGAGCCGCGACGAGTTATTGAAATTCAATTTGTTGGGTGATTTATATGACGTGAACCGTAGAGTGGGGGGAGAGAGTTGGGTGGGG